>PVKS010045991.1:0-13521 GCA_004027875.1 Aplodontia rufa
CACAGCAATATCGATGTTCATTGCAGCACAATTTACCATTGCTAGGCTATGGAAACAACCCCGGTGTCCCTCACAGGAAGAATGGATCCAAAAACTGTGGTACATTTATACCATGGAATATTACACAGCAATTAGAAACAATGACCTTGCAGCCTTTGAGGGTAAATGGATGGTTATGGAAGAGATCATGATGAGTAATTCCATGTTTTTTAAAAGCATCAAATTATGCGTCTTCTAGTGCATCTCTGCCCAGCTGTAGCTGAGATAGGTTCAAACATGGATAGCCCCAAAGTCCCCCAACATTCTATTTTTACTTTCTTCTTTTCTCCATCCACGCCACATCCCTCATGAGCCTGGAGACAACTTCCAAATTAGCAATTTAGAGCTACTCTTCCTCCCCGACTCTGGTCCAGCTATTTCGCAGTTTATTGAAGGAATATTCTCACACCTAAGATTTATTCCCATCTTTTTGACTGAAAAATAGGCAAGGTAGGCTGCAATTATGGCACATATCTTCTGTACTGCTTGCCAGTCCACTCTTTTCTTTGGTAGAAATAATGCTATCTTACCTTTCTAGTGTCTGGAAACTAGTCGGTGCTCAAATGTTTGTATACTAAATCAATAATAACTGGATGAAGTCATGTAGAAACTCCAAACTACTATATGAATTTTAGCTCATTACGTTCAAATACCAGACCATCTGTTGTTTCGATAGCTTTTCTATCCAATGCTGATACACTGGCATGTCACAAGCATGTGCATTCCTACAAGAACATGTTTGGATTCTAATTCCGACCCTGTCCCTCATAAAAATTTATGTCTTTGGAAAAATTAGAGAGTCTCTCTTACATACTTTTTGTTTGTTTGTTTGATTATAAAGTGGAGCAAAACTAATACCTACCTCGCAATACAATAGTCTACTTTTAGGAGGGGCAGCAACAGAATTAAAAAGTGCATGGCATCTAGCTCAGAGTAGGGGGCTCAATCCATTTTCCTTGAAAGTCTAAAACAGTCTTTGGGATCATGAAGTCTTTTCACATGGCTTCTAAATATACACAATGCATTCTGTGATAGGATTGTGTACTGGAATAATCTTACCTGTAACTGAATCATTCATGAAGGCAACTGTTCAATGAGATTTAAAACTACTAAACAAGGATATCAATCTGCTTAAAACATTGGCTTCATTGGCTTAACACACACCTAAAAAAAGAAAGACAGAAAGTCAAATTCCTTGTCATGCAAATATGCCCCAGAGATGTAAATTATTAAACTGCTACTGATCTTTCAGTATAAAGAAGTGACGAAAACTTATTTCAGATTTGGAAGAGCCCTTAAGTATAGCAAGAACGTGCATTCTGCTTTCCTTGGTGCTTGGTGTCCCAATTTATGATTATTTTCTTGCCACAATTGTTAACAGCTCCTCTTTTTACTTTGGTTTGCATATGAAATTATGATCACTCTACCTAAATATATCTGTCCAATCTCCATCTCATTCTTGAATTCCTTGCACAATATTCCTATCACATGGTTATCAGTTGGCTTGAACTATTTTTCTGACAGAGAACCTACTACTTCCTGAGGCAACCTAATATATTGTAGTTTGGTTCTGATAGATCTTCCATAAGATAAGATAATTAGGTCTGGCTTTTGCTCCCACCCATTGGTTCCCACTTTACCCTAGGGTTATACAGAACACGTCTAACTCCTCTCCCACACGACAGCCCTTCAAATATTTGAAGACAGCAATCATGTCCTGCCTGAGGGTGCTCATTTCCTGGCTGTGCATTCCCATCTCTTAGTTCAATTGTTTGCTCATATAACTTGGCACAGAATTTCCTCACTATTCTGATCACTCTTCTCTGGATGCATGCAGTTTATCTTTGTCTATGTCTAAGTGAATTTCCCAGAACAAAACATAAAAGAACTGTGGTTTCCCTAATATAAAAATAATAATAATAATTAGAAAAACTAGAAAACTAGACTAGGACTTCTGTCCTTGGGTGCTATGTGTCTAGCAACAGAATTAAACATCCAGTAGTTGTTCAGCTCACCACATCACACTATTATGTTTTTAGATTTTGTTTTCTAAAAACACAGCCATGTTTCCTCCATTTTAGCATTTATGCAATTGGATTTTGGTATTCAGTGTACAGAGTAAATAGTGAACTTTGAGAAAAAAATGCATTGAGCATGCAGTTGTTAAGAAGAAAACTGTTGTCAGTTTGAGTCCTTATCTTGGGAGGGAGAGTCTGGATATTTTCTTCAGGGGTAGAAGAATAGCAGAAGGACCACAATCAACAAAAATCAGGAAATTTGGTGGGTAAGTCATTATTAGTGTAAGAAAATGCTTCAGATTCTCTTCTCTTTTATGGATCAATTAGCTCCCTTGGCACCCTTGTCATTGACCAAAGCCATGTGACTTGTGATGTCAATGGGCTTTGAAACAAGAGTGAGGAGTATAACTAATAAGCTGACGCACCAAAACAATAATCCAAGTTTCCACTGCCATAAAGTGTCCTGCAGATTCTTGTTGAGGTGGAATTGTTACAGTATTAATTCAGTCTGAACACTAAGAAGCCACCACATGGAACCACTGTTGCGGAGTCATGAGCTTTTCTATTTGCTATGGTCTTCACCAATGAATTCAAAAGAATTCTGAATACATGATATTAAAAAGCTAGTCAGCAAATAATATATGGCTTCCATTTAACAATCACATACTGTGTGTGGACCACAGGTAAATGCTGCATAGATTTTCTCACCCTGTCTTTCTAACGATGCCATGAGTTGGGCATTTGTTAAAATATACAGATAAGAACAGAGGTGAGATCAGTTCTCAAAATATTTGCAAGTTAGTTTTAGAACATTGGTTTAAATGATGTCAAGTTTCATGTTCTTGTTACTTTATTATGTTATTCATACTTACATATTTTATTGTCCT
Source organism: Aplodontia rufa (assembly GCA_004027875.1). Classification (NCBI taxonomy): domain Eukaryota; kingdom Metazoa; phylum Chordata; class Mammalia; order Rodentia; family Aplodontiidae; genus Aplodontia; species Aplodontia rufa. Next base: position 2,945 of record PVKS010045991.1, read on the forward strand.
ATTATCTAGTGGAATGTGATGATTTCAAGTGTGAAAGAGAATATTGTTATGACTTGGACCTAAAAGAAATGTCCTCCCAGGAGTCATGTATTCAGGCTTTGGCCCCCAGAGCAGCAAAATTCAGACATGAGGATTCTGAGAAGTGATCAGATCATGACAGTTCTGATGTCATCAATAGATTAATCCATTGATAGATTCATAGCTGAATGGACTATTGGGAGATGATGGAAACTGTAGGAGGTGAGTCCTAGTTGAGGGGAGTGGGTTCTTGGGGTCACGCCATTAAGGAGTATGCCTTGTTCCCCAAGCCCTTTTCTCGTTCTCTCTCCCACCCTCTTTTTTTGTTTTCTGGCCACCATGATGTTCTGCCTTTCCCAAAGCCCGTAGTAATTGGGTCAAGTGACCATGAACTGAAACATCTAAAACCACGAGCCAAAATAAATCTTTCCTCTTCTAAGTTTATTTTGTCCCAATGGGAAAAAAGCTAACTAATACAAATACCTCAATCAATTATTCAACAGTTCAGTCTTTCTAAAGAAACATTTATTGACTAGAGATTTTAAACTAAGCACAATGCTAGGAAGTAGATACTAAGATAATGAAGTCAGGGCCTGACTCCCTTCTTTCTTTTCTTCTTTTCTCTTTCTTTCATTTTCCTGGAGGAAACATATTTCCCATTCTTTTTTTTTTTTAAGAGAGAAAAAGAGACAGTGAGAGAGAAAGAAAGAATCAATTTTATTGATTTTCATTTGGTTTTTGTTGCTCTGATGTAGTGTACGTGGTGCTAGGATTTGAACCTGGGTCCTTGCATTTGCCAGGCAAGCACTGTAACCCCAGCTGTAGCCCCTCCCCATTATTAATATCTTCCTCCAGTAAAAGGAACTCAATTTCTGTAACACTGAGTCTCTCAGTAACACCTTATTTGCTCTGCCTCTGGGGAGGTGGAATGATGGAACTGAATGGTCAATTTCAATAAAATAAATAAAAATTCTCAGAATAGCTCCACCTTTGCACCTTTGTTCTTCTTGGAAGGAGACCTATATTCTGTGAGTTTGGTTTGCCTTCTCCTGTGTTGTTTTTTTCTTTTTTTTTTATTTTCTATGTAAATTTATTCCACTGGAGAAGGCCTGTTCCAACCATACTTGCCTGGGCCTGGGTGAATAATCCAGGCTAATTTTGGAAATCAGTGGACAAATTCAGTTTTTTCCATACTAGTCTAATTTTTTCAGTCTAACACACCAAGAATATAAGTAGCGTTTCTCTACTTTATTATTCTTCTATGGGTGTACAACAAATTCCCACAAACTTAGAGGCGGAAAGCATCCAAAATTTATTTTCTCAATTTCTGTAGGTGAGATGTTTGGGCATGCAATTTCTAATTCCATATTCAAGGTCTCTCTAGGCTGAAATCTAGACTTGGGCCAAAGTTGCCACTTTAATCTATACTTAGGGTTCTCTTATATACCAAATGTTTGTTGGAAGTGTTCATTACCTTACTGACTTTCATCTGGGAGCTGCTGTCTACCTCCTAAAGACAGTCAATATTCCTTCCATCTTTAAGTCATTGATAGCAAATTGAATCTTTCTCATGCTTTAAATATCTGTGGCTTCTGTGACCAGCCAGAGAAATCTCTCTACTTATTAAGGGAACATATGATTATTCCAGGCTCATATGGATAATGTCCCCATCTTAAGGTCAACTGTGCCTTATGGCAATCTACTCACAGAGGTAAAATCCAACAGATTCATAGCCCCAGAGTTGATGCGTGTACACTGTGGAGAGGGGAAGAACTTTAAGGCCATGTTAGAATTATGTTGATTGTAGTTTCCATCTTAGTTTATACACTACTTCTCAATGGTCCAGAAATGATGTACGAAGCAAGGCTTCATTTATGGTGACCCTCAATATCTCTGATAGCTTCTTTCTTCCCTTATCTCAATTATTATACATGTGTCCTGCTCTTTTTGATGGTAGAAAACAATAGTTAAGAACTATTGGGCATATGTATGTGTATATTCTCACATAATCTGCCTTCCATCTACCATACTAATCTGGAGGACAGAAAGTTCTAAAGGTTAATGATACTGAAGCAATGATTGCTGGAGAAGGTGAGTAGGAAAGGAAAAAGGAGTCAAAGGACAGCCATAGAATGACTCTTCCATCCGTAGTCAGCCCTCTCCTTTCTTTATTCTTAAAAGTAGAATCAAATGCTTTTTCAAAGACAACTAACAAAGATGTCAGACCCTTTACTTAGGCCCAATTCAATTTATAATTTCTGAATAGACTCCTCCACCACAGAATTTACAATGATCTCTGGTACTCAGAATGTCTCTTCAATAAATTATTCAGACCTTTCTTTGAATGAAATTCCATGAACTTCTAAATGAGTCCCTTCATGTTATCTCTATAGTTGCTATATTGCTAGTTCATCATTAAATACACACACACACACACACACACACACACACACACATACAGAGCTAAGTATGAGCGTATACTTTCAGGCCTAGCAGGTCAGTTAGATTATGATATATTTTACAGATAGAAGTAGCTATAACTACTTGCATACAATTCTTCTAGAATCTCCAGGATTTTGTAGAATAGTCTCATTTTGCATAGAGAAAAATTGGCAAAAAGAACTTATGACTGGCCAAAAGGAGGAAAAGAAATAATAACTAGAAATGTATATTATTTTAAAATGATTTTTCTCTTCACTGGAAGGAAGTAACAGTTTAATTACTGAATTCACTGTAACACCAAGTTGCTATGTAAGGTGCTAGTTTTGAAGAATTTAAATAAGAACAGAATTATCCTAGCTTATGAAGCACTAGATGCCATTCATCTAAACTTATGTAACCAATCAGGTGAAAAGATGTGAATATCTAAAACTAATCACATCTGTAAAAACTGGATATTAGAGAAGAGAGATTTGATAACTGAATTGATTATGCTTCATCATTTAAGCCCATGGCAAATAGATGACAATGTTAAATGATTAAAATACATGATTTCTTTTGCAAAAATTCTCAAGTAAATTGAATGACACTGGAAAATCAACTGGAAATATACCAGTGGAGCTCATGATAATTTCATCTCTGGTAAAGCAGCATCCAGGATTGCTAAATTGCATACACATACCAGTGGTCAGCTGGCCAGCCACCTTCTAGGATGAGTGGCATATTTGATAACTGGAGAGCATGCATCCATAAAATCAAAGCAAATGTTGAAATCCTGTTCCTCCAGTCTTGTTGAAAAGATACAGAAACTTGCTATCTCTTTCATATACTCTCGGTTGATGTTTAAGGATTAGAAGTATTTCAGCCACCACGAACTTGTCACAATTCCTGGATTGATTCTTCATGGCTGTGACTCCTCATCCTGTGTAACGTCGATCATGTTGCAGTTTGGAGCCTGACGTGCTTCCCACGGGCAACTGGGTATTAGAGCACTGGCTTCACTCCAGTATTAGCATGATCATTCTTGGTACCGCTGGGAAACTGGGCCACCTTTTCATGCCAGATGAAGTGTCTTAAGTAGGCATTTAATTTATTCATTGTAACAGTTGCTTTTGTTGAATAAATATTAACTGCTTATTACAAACCTATTTATTGAAGATGAGCAGCTATAGGATACATATCAAATTTATGGTTATTAAATCTCACTTAATATTCTTTGAATATTCTATTGCCCTTTAACATACTGTACGAAGCTGACTGTATTTATTCTAACCCTTCAAGTAAAAATAGCTACTATTGAATAACTGTGCATATATTTATTTTTCCTCTCGGGCTTATTTAAAAATGTTTAAAAAATTATGTGATAGTTTTAAAGCATATATTCTTAGTGGTTTAATATTTCAACATGTGTTTTTCATACTCAAAAGATTTATAATCAGCAGAAATTAAGTATCTCATTAAAAGAAAATTAACAGTGTGAGATACTTATGGCATTCATTGTAATAGTTACAAAAATCTCCTTTTAATCTTCTAGTAGTTCTCCTGGGGAAAAAGTGGATCTTTGGTACCAGAAAAAGATTATTTACTTTGCTCCAGAACAGAGCTGAAAACAGACCTACACTATCTGGTCAGTGATTCAATTGGTAGCTAGAATTCTCTTCCAACCAACAATGAATGAGAAAGTTTTATCTTTTTCAAACATGATATGCTCACTCACTCAGGAAGCTCACAGCAATTCTGCATGCCTCCTGGATGCTGAATAATTAAATTGGGCCATTTCCAGTATGCAACCATGGTATTCTGCACTATTGGTTCTGAGATGATGCTAGTCTCTCTACATTGAGACTGATGGGATTTTCCTTTGGCAACTGATTATTTCTAGCTTTACATTCAGAAGGGGTTACCTAAGACCTGGCATTTCCTATTAAGACATTTATGACCTGAGACATTTGTTATTTAGATTATTTTCTACTGATTTCTTCCATTTTCTAATTTCAAGCAAATGCTAGCTAGTTATTTCTAAGTTCATCTTGTTGGCTTCCTTTTTATAACATTGTTAAAAAACAACACCACAATTTTTAAACTTATAACAGAGAATCTAGCTGTTGGATATCATGTTTTTTTGTGTCGAGAGTGTTTTCAGATCTCAACAGAACATTCTACACAAGATTACCATTTCAGAATACAAATTGAAATTGAATGACTAATAGGAAACAAGATATTTAGGGTAAGCAAAATCAAGTTAGTTTACAGTCCTATCTTGCCCCCATAATAACCCCAGTGAGGACAATTCCCAATGAGCAATGGGATATTTTTATGAGGTCATTCAATAACAAAGGCATTATCATGCATATTGCTTTAATGCTTCCGATGCAATTTGTTTTATTACTGGGATATTTGATTGGAATCATCTCTTTAAAAAGTCATGAAAAGCTCATTATGATTTTTTTCCTTTTCCTCTGACTCTTGATTATTGTCTTCTCCAGACAGGCATGTGGAAAGGGATTATCTGGGGACTTAAAGCCTTTTCCTGGCAAACCATTTTACAAAGGTCAATAGAGCAAGAGATTATCCCCTGTTGGTTAGGTAGAAGCTAACCCAGCCACTTCAAAAGAGCCAACAGCCCCTTTTGGTCTTTGTGAATCCAGTTAAAATCAATGGGATATAAAGATTACATTCTTGCCTTTAGTAACACACCCGTTATTCTTTGCATTAGTATTGATTTAGTCATGAGTCTATTTAACCATTAAAGACATTACTGTATTCCCAAATCCTGCATTTAAAGAAATCTAGAGTGTCATTTTAAGAACTAAAAAAACAGGTGAATCTACATCCAGTTGTATTGGATTGAATTCCTAGTGGGAAAACCACCATTGTGTATTTATGCACAAGGAAGAATTACCTGAATTACCTGACAGTAATCTTTGAATAAGTACAATAGTCTTTTCAATCTAAGATAACAATACCATTATAATAATATATTTATTGATTGTATGAGCCAGGCCGTATAGTGAGCGTTCTGCATAAGGTTGTCTAATTCTCCCAACAAAACAGGTTAACCTCTTTAATTGATAGCTAACTTATACCAAGTCATACTATCATGTAATGTTGAACCCAATATTAGGATCTAAATCTATCTGAAAAAATATCCATTCTTTTTAGCCATTATATTAAGCTATTGCCAATATTTTAAAATACATTGTTAGTGCTCTGAAATTGTAGTTGATCTTAAGTGACAATTCAAGTTGTTGGATACCACTATTCTTGTTTGGTACTCAGCATCCAACTGGACTTTGGCCTTAGTCCAAGCTCTTTGAAGCGCTGAACAGCTAGAGTAAACTACTTAACTGCCTTTAATTACCACTGATTTCTAACACAATGGAAGAATCCCAGGAAACAACTTTTATCACTTTGGGATTTGCTTGCTTCTTCTGCTACTGTCTTTATTACTTGTTTCTTCACTGCTTAAACTTAGGCTGAAATAAGGAAGAATTTGCTAAAATGTTTACTGAAGGAAGAAACTAGGGGAGGAAGAAGGAAGGAAAGTAAAAAAGACAGAAAAAGGAAAGAAGGGAGGAAAAAGGAAGGAAGGAATGCAGAAGAAAAAGATCAGAAGAAAGACAGAAAGAAGAAAGCATCTGGAGGCTACCGTTGCTCCCTGGAGTGTGTTTTAACTCCTAGAGTGTGGGTCATCGAAGATGCGCCTTCACTGATCATGTCTGCTTGATTCTATTAGTGCATATTAAAAAAGTGGAACCATTTTAACATAAAATAAGTTATTACTTCATACAAAAATGTCTTTGATGTTGTCAGAGACACACATTAGAGACTAATTTATTTTTAGTGAATGTTTATTCCCTTGTCAGCACAAATCCATTTGCTAATGTCTATAATTACATGAACACTTGCTTTAAGTTTACATGAATAGTTCTATTGTTGAAAAAAGAAATTGACCACATATCTACAAAACTATCTTGTTTGATACTTTGATACGTTATGATTTTTGTTTGTTTTTATTTTGTAGCAGAGATTGAACCCAGGGGTTCTTAAACACTGAGTCACACCACCAGTCCATTGTTTTATTTTTTATTTTGAGATAGGGTCACAGAAAGTTGCTCAGGGCCTCACTAAACTGCAGATTCTGGCTTTGAATTTGTGACCTTCCTGCTTCAGCCTCCTGAGCCACTGAGATTAAAGGAATGCACCTCCGTGTCCAGCAATACTTTGTGATTTTGAAGGGAAATCTGTAGAGAGTGAGACAATGAAATACCTGAAAATAAGTAATAAAATTTTGTTTCAAATACATTTAAGATTCTAAGTGAATGAAGGACATGAATTGGTAACAATTTCTAATTTGGGAGCCAAATGGAAATTCTGAAACAAAAAGATGGGAAATATAAACGTAGAGACTGGTTTGGGAAGTAGCTGTGTAGTTCACAGTTTGGTAAGCCATCTAATAGAACTCATCTTATTTTCTCTTTTTAGCTGAACCAGATGGCCCCTCCTTAATTAAAGTAAATGCCTTCCAAAGGGCTCCCTGCAATCTTCCCAGGAGTCTGGTTGTACCACAAATGATTCTCACTTTTGGGAAAAATATATTTTCTTTCGCTTATCCCCAAAACCTTCAGAACAACCTTCATTGCCTTCTTTTTCTTAGTCTAATTATGTTTTAAAAATAATCATAATTGTAATTTAAATATTATAGTATATAATTAACCACACTGGTTGACAGAGAATGAGAAATTATGGCTCGAGGCAAGCATCAAAATTAATATATACAATCGGGAATACATCTTGTCATGAAGGTGTGTCGTCTGGCTAGGACACAGACAGGAGCATGGCAGAGCGGCATGGGCCTTCCTCTGACCAGAATGCTGCCTTGGGTAAGGTGGATCAAATCCATGCACAGTCTCCTCTTGTTTTTTATTTATTTATTTTTTATATTTTTATTTCTGTAGGTGAAATTTAGTATCAGCTCCCCAATGAGCACCATTTTCATCCTCTTAACAGTCTGTCTCCTTTTAAGTGTAAGCATTTGTAGGTTTTGTTTTGTATTGTTTTTTTTTTAATTTCTGTGTTAGGCTCATGTCCCGCTGTGGAGGGACCCAGATCTAACTCTTCCAGGCATAGACTAGGAGAATGGTTTCGCTGCAAACCCTGTGTCCTAATGCACCGGGGAGAAGGTTAATCACAAATGAGCTATAATTAAGCCCCTGCGTGCTGCAGGGCCAAAAGCCATCAAAGGGCTGCTGAGTTGTGAGACTGAGCTAATGTATTGCTGACTCTTAGAGAGGAATGGGCACCCCAAGCATAGCAAGGAGTTTTTTGTTGTTGTTTTATTTTCACCAAAAATTGAGTACATCGTGGTTTCTGTGTTGCTGTAGTTCAACAGCAGTCAGTTGAAGGAGCATTCAAGAACCGAGTGAAAACGTTGAATGCCAAAATAATGCCTCTAAATTCATAATTACTAAGACTTATCCTCTGAAATTAATTTTAAAGGGAAGTCTGTCATCCCTTCTTCCTCTTTTAAGAGGAGGTTTCCATAAAAAAAAAAAAAAAAAAGGAATCAGCAGAAGTACATGTTGAAGCAAAAGGGGAAATAAAACAAGGAAAGGAATTGAAAATTAGTGATGATTTGACAACCAAGTGGTCTTTTGGTTGACCTCATTGTTAACTTTGTGAACTTTATAATAACCTTCTGCCCACATTTGCAGCTTCCCTGCTGGTCTGGCAGGCTCACTCTGTGCTCCCCATCCTTTCTGGTGGTGGTTGTTATTTTGTTATTCCCTTGTGTTTCATTGTTGTTTTTTCTCCAGAAAGGGCATAACGTAATGGACCCATTTACTGAATTTTTTAATTGGGTCCATGCTTCTGCGTTGAGAGGAAAGCTGAATGCTGACGTTTTTCATGGGAATCCTGTGCACCTTTATTGAAAGTGAAAGAAAGATAATAACTCTGGCAGCTATTTTCTAATAAGGTCTTCCCCTTAATGACCTTAGAAACTAAATTAGAAAACATGGCTGCAGTTGCTGTGCCTTGATCAGGTCCATTTTTCTGGCCTTCGGGATGCAGATGCTAGCCAACATTTCTCAATTAGATGCCAACTTGTTCCTTAGAAACTGAAGCCTTTTATGCATCTTTCACGTTCAGCTGCATGGCGATATGAATGACTGCATCTGACTGTCCTCAAGTCTAATAATAAGCTGAGCTGACAACAGAAACAACCATTTATTACATGTGCCTTTGCTTGTAAATGGCATTAAATATCTTTGTTTCATCCAATATTTTCTCAAAATTAAGATTTATTTGTTTAGTACACAGAAAACTTTCATTTATTCTTGTTTTTTAAAACGGAAACAATTATAATAGATGATTATTTTTTCCAGTATTTAGCAACCAATTTTACAGTCAATTAAATTACTCTAACAAGAAGATTAATCAACTTTTAATGTAAAATTGTATCATTGATTTCATTGTATATGTATTTTATGCCATCTACAAGTTTATGTATATTAAAATACCTATACCCACTTGCACCCATGGCTATTAAACAATTAACCCACTTTTCATGGGTAATCAACCCACAATAATTTGGTTTGGGTGTTCATTACCCAGATTAATTCAAATAAAAAAGACACAGTGAGGCAGAAATTGGATAAGTGGATACTGTCTAATCCCAACTGTCTTAATTTTCCATAGGGATGTCTGAATTGGATTTTGACAAAATACCTCTTTTCATCACAATCCCCCTAATCAAATACAGTGTGATTTTTCTCTATTTCTTAAAATAAATTATTCTTCCATGAGTTGTATGAAGTTAATAGTTTTCAAATTTCTCAAGGACTGAGGTTTTTTAAAAAATCTTCTTTTCCTCCTAAAAAACTTAACAAAATTAAAATTATTTCACTTTTACAGATACTTGTATATATAATTCACAAAGCAATAAATAAAAAGCATTCAATGGAGACTTTTGAAATTCATAATTAATCATTTTTAGATTCTTAACTAAATTATGATATCCAGTTCTGCTTTTTTTTATAGCACCAGCTGTTGTCAATCAATGGCCAAAAGAAGTAAAAGAAAAACATGTGTCACATGAGAGCATTTGTTCTACTACATAATTTAACTCCTGCTCAAAATACCAATACATTTGCATCCTCATTTAATAATCAATGTCTACAATGATTGAACTTTCACATAAGTTTTGATCAATCCATTGATAAAATTCTAAATACCTAAGAAAAAATTAAATAAATTTTAGTGTGACTGCCAGATATAAGCACTCATTTAAAGCTATTTAATAATATATCCATATGTTCTATCAGTATTTCCCAACCTGGCTGTACTTTACCATCATCTAGTGTACTTTAAACAGGAAACATGACTAACCCTACTTTCAGGGACTCTAATTTACTTGTTCTTGACTGGATTTTAAGCATGAATTCATTTTAAAATAATAATAGACTATCATTTTTGTAATAACCAGGATGCCAAGTTATAAATATATGCTATAAATAAACTATGTTAGAAATCCCTCAAATGTTGAAAGTGAGAAAGAGAACTAGAAAAAAACCCAGGTTTCTAATAAAGTGTTGTTGATTTGGGTGATATAACTGTAGGTGATATTTATTCTTCACCTTGATATATTCTATATTTTGTATATGTTTTCATAAGCTTATATTTATTTAAAATAAACTCATTTGCAAATAAAATTAAAGTGTAGAAATAAAAATCAAATGCACATAATATTAAAATGTAGAAAGGAAAATATTAGAGATATGTGATTAGACAAATTTGTGGACAATATCCTAGCATAAAGATTTATTAGTTGCTATAATCTTTTTTTTCTGCTCATGGACAAGTATACACATACAATCTCCTTTATTTAGATCACAGAGTTGTAGATGGAAATATGACACAATTCTTTAATTGACTGAGCTCTCCCCTTTTATATGAGTACTGGTCAGAATTTAGGAACCCACATTGAAGTGAGCATGACATGGCTAAGTAGAGATAACACTGATGGGAAACCAAGTGAATGATTTTCAATCCCAGCTGCTCTACTTAGGGTGACTATCACATAATAAGACACAGGAAACAACCCCAGTAATAAAGCTTCT
>PVKS010045992.1:0-13528 GCA_004027875.1 Aplodontia rufa
TCTCTTTATAGTGAAACCCACTGATGAACTGTTTCATCTCTGTGAACCCATTATTTTATCTGTGAAATGGAGCTATCATGAGATTGTTCTGGTGAATAAAAATAATGCAAGGAGAGAGATTTGTGCAATTTTTGGCACATGATGATTTTTTTAATTTGAAAAAAAGGTTGGGGGAATAAAAGCAAGGAGGTCTTCATTTTGCATGAAGGAAGGAGAAACAACCATCTAGAAGAGAACCTGCAATCTAAAGATCAGGCACAGCTGGCTATGAACAAGCCCAGGAACTTCCACACTCACTCCAGGGGCTTGGATAAGTAAAATTTTTCGAAATGGAAAAGCACTGAGGACTCCTTCGTTAGTTGGTGACTGAGCTCGAGAAACGGGAACAAGCTTCTAGAGACAATGGACCAATGCAAGACTTTCAGGATGCTGAAAGAGAAAGTAACATTTTGTCTTCCAGAAAATTTATTGTTTTAAATGGGAACAATCATTTGTGGTACACAATGTATCAAAAGATGTAGTGAAAAGCTGTTCTCCTTCCCCCCAGCTTCCATCTTCCCTTTCCTCTATTTCCCAGTTCTTGTATCCATTCAGAAAAATTCTACACCTGTACAAATATACACACACGTGCACAATATATACATCACCCATCAATAGAGTACAAGTCAAATAGGTACTACATAATACGTCTTTTATACATAATTTTTACTTTAATGTAGTATCCTCTGCATAGTCTTCACTAGTTTTCTCCTTCAACTTTACAATGTCTCTTGGTACTCCTCTATTTCTTTTTAATGGCTGCTTAACAGTCAATTGTCTGGATGTACAAAAATCACAATAATTTTTGATTGTGTACATTGTGTACATCTACATTGTCGCCAATATTTTACTATTAAAACAATGCTGCAATGCAGGGACAAGTATGTGTGACTGTTTCTTAGGATAAAATCTTAGAAAAGAACATCTTTGAGTTACAAGGTTCATATGTGGGGCTGGAGCGGTGGCTCAGCAGTTACAGCGCTTGCCTGGCATGCAAGAATACACGAGTTCAAACCCCAGCACCACACACCCAACGAAGTGTTGGAGCAATGAAAGACACATGAAAAACTAAATAAAATTGATTCTCTCTCTCTCTCTCTCTCATTGTCCCTCTCTCTAAAAAAAATAAGGTTCATATGCTACTTAAAGATACTACATATTGAAAATAAGACAAAGATTGATTTATATTCCCACTGTCAAGTTACCTATTTCCTTACACTAACAACACTGTGTGCAAGCAAAAGTTTGTATTTGCCAATCTGATTGGTGAAAGATATATCTCATTTCCATTACTACAAGTCTTTCTCTTATCATGAGAAAAAGCAGAATCTTCATATATTAAGAGTTACACAAAATTTTCTCTTTTGTGAAGTGTCTGATAATCTGTACACCCAATTTTCTACTGGATGACTAGTCTTCTTTATTCCCAACTACAGGAACACTTTCTAATATTTCCAAATATTAGTGATATGAGTTTCAGATAAAGTTTGTCTTCAGTCTTCTTTGTGGGTAGTGGTTTTACCATTAGATTAAAACTCCCAAATAATATAAATTCATAAAAATGTTGTGTTTGAATCTAATCTAAGCTTGAAAGTACATGGGACAATTTCTCTAAAAATGTGTATATCCTAGAAAAAAGTAGGAGGATTCCATAAATTGGTATTGGATATTTTTAAATGTCTAGTTTGGGACCAAAAAGAAAATCTCCTTAAGCAAACCTCTGCTTCAAATTTCAATATTTAGATCAGAGAGAAGCATGAATTTACAATAATAAAATTCTTTTTTTTTTCCAAAGAAAGAGGGGACAGTGAGAGGAGAGAGAGAAAGAGAGAAGAAGCTATTTTTATTTAGTTCTTCATGTGACTTTCATGCCTCAGACACTTCTTTGTATATGTGGTGCTGGGGTTTGAACCTGAGTACTCACGCATGCCAGGCAAGCACCGTAACCACCGAGCCACTGCTCCAGCCCATAATAAAATTCTTATTGGTGTAAAAAATTAACAGTGGAGCCACAAGCTGTCACAATGCTACCCTGACCGGATTATAACACAATGCACATGCATATTGAATTACCATAATGTACTCCATACAAATGTATAAATATCATGTCTCAATAAAAAGAAATAAGGCTGGGGCTGGAGCGGTGGCTTGGCAGTTACAGCGCTTGCCTGGCATGCACGAGTACGCGAGTTCAAACCCCAGCACCACATACACAACGAAGCGTCTAAGTAATGAAGGCTACTTGAAAAACTAAATAAAAATTGCTTCTCTCTCTCTCTCTCTCCTCTCTCTCTCTCTCTGTCCTCTCTTTCTTTAAAAAAAGAAAGAAAGACAGAAGGCACACTGATATCTCACAGGAAGAAATTTTTAAAACAAAGTTTGAATAGGTAAACAGCAAACTAGTCAGAAACACTTCACAAAGCTGCGTCCTCCTGGAAGAGCAGTTGAGAGGCGCGTTTACTGGGTAGCAAAGGAAAACCCATCTCTAGAAACCAGAGGCACTGATCTCTTGCAGCATCGCACACCTCACAAAGGAGTCTCAGTGAGTTTTGTCCCCTGAGATGGGAAGAAAATGGAATCATTTTATTCTCCCTTGTACAGCAAGTGCTGTTCCAGAGCCAAAGGATACAGGAAGAAAGATACAGGCAATCCGGGCAAAACAGGAAGCGCAAGCGGAGCCTGCAGACTTGAATGGACAAAAGACAAACCGGGCAGGTAGTCAGCAAGAAACACATCTATCCCCCTGGAGCAGGTTGCATTGCTGTCCTGGGAAGGAAGCCATCATTTAGCAAGACAAAGGTCTTGCTATCCCCTCCCTGAAAAATGATCAAGCTCTCAGCTGTGGAGTCCCCCGGCTGTGCCCTGAGATTTCCAACCATTGGTTCCCATGCCAGGTGTTGTGACAGTCATGCCTATTCCCATTGCAGACCCAAGGACCCACTTTCATTCCTCCATGTCCTCTTCCCTTTGGGTTCCCTTTCCAGTTTCCATTCTAGTTCTGCAGACAGCCTCATTTTTTGGTCTTCCATTTCAGTGGCTAAATGGGACACTTTCGGGAAGTTCAAGAAATATTGTGAAAGGGAGCTACTTTCCATCCCCCTCAGCCAACAGGAAGCCAGAAAAAGCATGTGTTCTTTTTATTGTTCTGCTCTGGGTCAATGTGTCTAAAATATGAGCCCGAGGGAAGGCATTCAAGTGGACTCTTCTGTGGCCAAGGCAGAGGAAACTTTCTAAACTCAGCATGATCAACTCACCACCCGTCCACACTTTCAATCTTTTAACAGACTTTCTACCCCTGTCCTCCTCTGCTCACGCATTCTGCTTGAAAGTACTTCAGATTTCGTAAAATATTGAGCTTCTGAGAAATATTGGGACTTAAGGAGGTGATAAGTTATGCAGATGCTGCTAATAATTTGGGTCTCTAAAACCAGCTGCCTGTAGATATGCCAAAGTATTGCTTAAAACAAATGGTCCTGGGGTTGGAAATTTAGCTCAGCGGCAGAGCGCTTGCCTAGCATGAGCAAGGCCCCGAGTTCGGTCCTCAGCCCTGAAAAAAAAAAGAAAAAAAAAAAAAAACAAAAAAAACCAAATGGTCCTAGCTGTTAGAACCAGCAGGAACCCTGGAGACCAAGAAATATGGACCGCCTTCTTTCAGATGAGGAAAAGAGGCCAGCGGAAGCTAAATGTCTTGCCCCACACCATTCAGCTGCAAGTGGCAAAACCAGGCTCCTGATCCAAGTCTCCTGAGTAGAGGTAGAGTGCTGTTTTCATCACCCACCTGTTAAATAACTCTCCAATAAATATCTATCTATAGGGTGAATTTTTGTACAATAATTGCCATACCCTCCCTTGAACAACACAAAGGCAATGTCATACACTCATACATGCACACGCGCCCACACACACCTGAAGCCAAGCAGCACACCCTTAAGCCCTTGGGCTCCTAACAAGTAGTGCATAACCCTTCAACTAGACATTCGAACTCTCTCTTTAATATCAAATCACATGCAATTTATTTGTCTGATTGAGTGAGAACTTTCAACCAGTTCACAGAAATTCATTTCATAAATACCTCCATTCCCATTACTCAGAGGTGCTTTCAAGTTCTGAGAATTACAGATGGTTTAATAAATAGATGTTGCTGTTTGTTTTTTAATGTTCGTGATCTATCAGATCTTTCTGACATCAACCAAACATGTAATTCACTGTCTGCTACTCCTAACTTTAATCCTTGAAATATAGACAGACGAGCTGAGGATGTGGCTTAGTGGTAACACATTTGCCTAACAGGAGCTTACTGCTCCACCACTCCTTCTTTCTGTGCCAGGGTCTTGTGATCCTCAGAGTCCTACAGACATTGTAACCATTGCATGAGCTTTTTGTCCTCTCTCCAAACTGAATTCCATTCTTCTCAAGTCTGCATTAAAGGGACTACCAGGATCAGCCTGATGGGCCATTTGGACACTATTAGTGTCCTGTTCACTGCTCCATGAAGGTGAACAGGAATGCTCACTGCATGTCCCCCTCCACCTGCATTCCCCAAGGGGCATTGTTCCCTTTCAGCCACACAGATGTGCCACGTCTGCAGAGCAAGATGTGGACACTGTAGGGTAAGCCCTGCTGGTAAGCACAGGCTGCCCTGAAATGTGTATCTCAAGATAGAGCAGGCTCAACAACCTGTGACTGAGGCTTCCAGATGTTCTACAAAGAGGAAGAGGAAGAACTCCAATGGGACAGCTGAGTTCAGACTGGGAGAGCCTCCCATCCTTATCTCTGGAAGCCCTACACAAAACAGACCTAGGCTTGGGAGCCCACTGGGAGATGTGGTGAGCCTGCAAGAGGGGGATTAAAGCTAACAGAAAGCAAATGTCTACTTTGGCAAGGTTCACAAGAAAAAGGACAAGACCGCTCTGTGAAATGCTAAATACAAAATGTTCTGTTTGACTTTGATCATCTGTGCATACTGTGATAGGCAGCACATGACGGTGACCTTGACCGGGGACCGTAGTAAATTACCCATTTAAACAGCTCCACAAAAGCTTACCTGCTAGGGAAGAAAATGTTAAAGAGCTGAAACAAGAGTTACTCTAGCGAAGGCACAAAAACAGTTTGAATTTACATATTAGTGTGCTCTGCTGAACAGAGGCTCACCTACCTCGAGGCTCCAACCTCTTCATAACACAAAACCCTCAAGGCAACTTCCAAGTTTCGGGATTTTTATTACCACCATCATAGGCTTTTTTTTTTTTTTGGAGTGTGATTAAATATGTATAGCACAAAATTTATAAGTTAACCACTTTTAATTGTGTGGTACAGTGACATTCAGTACATAGAGGACACTGTTTCGGAATCACTCCATACACGTTAACTCCTCTTCTCTCTTCCCTCCCCCCCTGGCAACCGATATTCTACTTTCTATCTTTATGAATTTGACCACTTAAAGTCCTTCACAGGAGTGGAATCGTGTAATATTTGTTGTTTGTGTCTGATTTATTTTACTTTGCATAATGTCTCCAAGTTTCATCCATTTTGTAGCATATTCAGTTTCATTCCTTTTTTTTTTTTTTTTAGAGAGAGAGAGAAAGAGAATTAATTATATTCAGTTTTTCATCTGATTTTTCGTTGCTCTAACATTTTGTTGTGTAGGTGGTGCCGGGATGCTGACTCACATCCTCACGCGTGCCAGGCAAGCACACTAACTGCTGAGCCACCTCTCCAGCCTCTCATTCCTTTTTAAGGATGAAAACTATCCCATTGTGTGTGGAAGGAAAGAGGCAGAACGAAGGAAAGAAAGAGAGAGGAGAGCGGAGGCTCAACGGTAACACAGGTTTATTTGGGAGAAACCTGAGGAGGGGCCCAGTGGAGTCTGGAACCCCCCTGCTGCTTACAGCCTGGGGTAGAGATACGGGGAACAAGGTGGGAGAGGACCAAGGTTCGAGTTTTCTAGTTAAAACAGGAGTTTGGGTAGAATGTGATTTTTCTGACAAGGGCCTTGGAGTCAACAGATTCCATTAAGGGCCTGAGTCAGTAGATTTGGAAAGAGTGAGTAGGGGGTTTGTTGTCTGGTTTATATTGATGATTTCTGGTAATTTTTCATATCTACCACTGTGTTTTTCCTACATTTTGCTTCCCTATTCATCAGTTAATGGATATTGTGTTGTTTCTACCTTGGGTGAATAATGGTGTTAGGAACTTTTTTTTTTAAGAGAAAGGAAGAGTTTTTTTAAAGAGAGAGAGGGAATTGGTTTTTATTTAGTTTTTCTTGTGGCTTTCAATGTTCTGACCCTTCATTGAATACGTGGTGCTGGGGTTCAAACCCGTGTCCTCGTGCATGCCAGACAAGCACCGTAACCGATGAGCCACTGCTCCAGCCCAGTACAACTTCTGTTGTACAATCTTCTGTTCAAGGCCCTGCTTTCAACTCTTTTGAGTGGAACTGTTGGATCATAGGATCCTTTGGTCCGGTTTTTAGAACCACCATGCTGTTCTCTACAACAGCTGCACTATTTTATATTAAGAGAGTTCCACTTTCTCCACATCCCTGCCAGCCCTTATTTTCTGGAGATTTTGTTGGTTGTTTGCTTGTTTATTTGATAAAGCCATATTAAAGTGTGTCCAGTGGAATGTTATTGCGGTTTCAATTTGCGTTTCCCTAGTGGATGGTGACATCAAGCATCTTCTCATGTGCTCATTGGCCATTTGCATGTTATCTTCTGAAAAATATGTCTGCTCCAAGTCCTTTGCCTATTTTTGAACTGAGTTCTTTGATTGTTGCTGAGCTGCAGGAATCTTTATATATTCTGGTTATTAACCTCTTATCTCTCTATATAATATACCAAATGTATGATTTAATCATTTTAATTGTGCAGCTCAGTGGCATCAAGTACAGTTACATTGGTACGATTGGCAAATAATCTCCCATACCGAGGTTTGCCACTTCACTCTCTTGATAGTATCGTGTGATGTACAAAAGTTTCTAAATTTGGTAAGTTAAACTCACCTATGCTTTCTTTTGTTAGCTAGACTTTTGGTGTCAACCAAGAAATCATTGCCAAATCCAGTATCATGAAGATTTTTCTCCTACATTTTTTTCTAGGAGTTTTATCATTTTTACTCTTATAATTAAGTCACTTTTATTATTTTTATTTATGTATTTATTTTAAGGGGGAGAGTGAGAAAGAGAGAGAAAGAGAAAATAATTTTATTTTTCCATCTGTTTTTTGTTTTTCTCCAACACTTAGTTGCATATGTGGTGCTGGGGTTTGAACCCAGATCCTTGTGCATGCCAGGTAAGCACTCCAATTGCTGTGCCACCACTCCAGCCCCTATATTTAAGTCTTTGATCCATTTTGAGTTAATTTTTCATATGTCATGTTTGTGGATATCCAGTTCTTCCAGTACTAATTTTTAAAAAGACTGTCCTTTCCCCATCGCAAGGTGTTGGCGCCCTTGTTGAAAATAATTTCACCATATATGCAAGGATTTGTTTCTGGGCTCTCAAGTTTATCCCATGAATCTATATGTCTGGATTTATGCCAGCATAATACTGTTTTGATTGCTATAGCACTGTATTAAATTTTGAAATCAGAAAATATGAGCCTTCCAAATTTATTCTTGCTTTTCAAGATTATTTTGACTGTTCAGGGCCTCTTGAGATTCCATATAAATTTTCAGGTAGAGATTCTTATCTCTGTAAAGAAAAATCATTGGGGCTTTAATGAGGATTTCATTGAATCTATAAATGTCAAGGTGGTTGCAGTCTTTTAGAAGTTAAAATGCTGGTGACTTTACAGAAGATCCATCTCCAACTCAAAAGGTAGGGTGGATCCAGATGTGTGACAATCAGGCTTCCCTTGCTCTAGAATTACCTTGGTTCTGGCTAGAGATGTAGCTAAACTGTGGGGCACTTGCCAAGCATGTGCAAGGCCCTGGTTTTTATCCCTCACCCAAGAGAAAAGAAAGGAAAAAATCCTAGAACTCTCTTGGTTCTTCCCTGTAATAAACTAGATTTATTCCCTACAATCTAATTGTCCTGATTTATTTATTTATTTAGATACCAGGGATTGAACCCAGCAGGATTTAACCACTGAGCTACATCCCCAGCCATTTTTCAATTTTTCAAAAAATTTTTTTTAATTTTGAGACAAAGTCTCACTAAATTACTCAGAACCTTGCTAAGTTTCTGAGGCTTGCTTTGAACTTGTGATCCTCCTGCCTCACCCTCCTAAATCACTGGGATTATAGGTATGGGCAATTTCACTGACTTAAATTAACTGTGCAACAAGTTACCAATACTGGTGCAGACCGATACTGATTACCTTAGTGCCTGAGCCAATCACAGGTAAGATGACAGAACTATTACAACTGACTCAAATGAGTCAAATTATACCATTGGAGGTAAGGATGGGGGTAGTTCCCTGAGTTGTGCAGCAAAAAGAGATGTCTAATCTATGGTATGATGCGACTGGGGTAGAAGGGAATGAGGGTGAACACTAGTGGTGTTCCCTAGATTTCGACATCTAAAATCTCTGTGGGTCAGGGATTGTGAATAGCAAAAGACATCTTGAAGCTAGAGTAAAGTAAAGGGGAAAAAGTGGGATTGGACATCGTAAAGATATTAGAAAGATTAATGGAGGATAAGAAGGAGATTTAGAGGGAGGGAGGAAGGATGGGAAAGGGAAGGAAATATGGAATGAATTTGATAAAACTGCACTATGTGCATGTGTAAGTATACCACAGTGAATTCCACCTTCATACATATCTATAAAGCACTAACTAAAAATAAAGAAAGAAATGAGTAAAAGGAAGACCAATAGAGGAAGGAGAATGAGGGATGGGAAATCAAGGGCACCAGGAACTGAAATGATGTAAATGAATTCCATGCATGTTTGATGATATCAAAATGAACCCACTATTATGTATAATAATAATGCACTAATGAAAGCAAAAATAAAAATCATAAAGTTTTTTTTTAAAGTAAAAAAAGATATATTGCCTTTAGGTGCCACAATTACCAAATATTATCAAATAAGGGGCTGGAGCAATGGCTCCACGGTTACAAACCTTGCCTGGCATGCATGAGGACACAGGTTCGAACTCCAGCACTATGTACACAATGAAGGGTTGGAGCAACGAAAGAAAATGAAAAACTAAATAAATATTGATTCTGTCTTTCTTTCTCTCTCTCTCACTGTCCCTCTCTCTCAAAAAAAATTGTCAAATAAGGAAAGTGAATAAATACTACTATGGAATCATGGTGATTTTATTTAGTAATAGCAGTGGATTATGTAAAAGTGTTAAGAAATCTCCAAACAGATCAAACAAACTCCAAAAATTCTGAATTAATTAGTTAATTAATTAATTTATACCAGGGATTGAGCCCAGTGGTGCTTAACCACTAAGACACACTCCCAGCATTTTTGTTTGTTTGTTTGTTGTTGTTTTAAGACAGGGCCTTGCTAAGTCTTCTGAGGCTGGCTTTGAACTTGTGATCCTCCTACCTCAGCCTCCTGAACCACTAGGATTACAGACATGCACTACTGCACCCAACTCAAAAATCCTGAATTTAAACCAACTGGAAGAATGTTTATTTCTCAAACTTCAGAAATAATATTTTGCCTAAGTCAATGCATAGGAAGGTGCACAGTGGTGGTGACAATAACGAACTTGTGTGGCCCTTTGAATACCTCGTAACTGCATTCTCATCTATTTTCCCATCTGACCACGCTGAAAAGATCCACAACTAAGGGACTCCTTCTGCTCATCTGACTTTTTAAATTTCTATTTCCTTTGATGCACCACTATATTACAGAGATACTCAACCTCCTTCAGTGCACATTCTGGCTTGAACAAGCCCTGAGAGGAAAATGTAATGGCTGTTTATTTCCCTTTGAAAAAGGAAAAAAGATCTGCCACATTGGTAGCTATTCCTGGAGGAATCAACTGAAACTAAATAATTGAGCATCGACAGCGGTTCTTCCTCTTTGTGAAATAGTTGATGCTTCTAAAATGTGGGGAGAAGCCAAAAGAATTTTTTAATTAAACTTATTTTTAAAAGAACTATCTAAATATTTTTAAATTATTAAATCCAAATATAGCCAGGCCAGCGTTTTATTGTTAGCAACAAATAAGATTAAAATATCTCAGAAACATTCACTTAGAGAGAAATTAGTTATGAATATGATGCCACTGACAATAGTGACGTCAGAGCCCTCTTATGGGGAGTGTCACAGGCCAATGGATCAACAGCGCTGTCTAACCTTCAGCTGTCGCTGAGTTCATGAGAACCAAGTTTTCAGAATACTTCAATCCTGTGAACTACAGTAAATCCCTTTAGGATGCTCACAGTGCTTGTTCAAAGTCAATTATATTAAAGATTATAAAAGTCTAAGACAAGTTAGGCTACCTGGATGTACTCTTTAACTTAGACCTCCGTACACCATGAGCAAATGAATTGTTCACAAAATCAGGTCAGTTTGACATCTCCAACTTATATATCCTCCAGAAGACCAGAGATCTGTTTCTGTAACGGATCCAAAGGGAAAAATCCCCGAGGAAAGAGTTTGGGCAAAACATTTCGGAGCTTATGTTTCATTGCAATTATCTCTTCCCTTCCTGTGGATATTTGATTTATTATTGCTGTCAAGAAAACACCTCAGTTTCCAGTAAGAAAATGAAGAAAGACTGAGCCACCCACATCCCAGCTGGCTAAGGTTCCAGTCATGTGGCCTCTGCAATAATATGAGTGATAAAGTTCTGGTTTCCAATTTCAGTGGAGGAAAAATCAAGCTTTCAGTTTTTCCTACCCATCTAGTAATTATATTTCTTTTGAGCCTCAAATTTTGAAGTAATAACTTGAAGGATAGTATAAACAAATGATGCAAATAATTTTTCTGGAAAATAAAATTATTCTATAGAATATTATTTCACAAAAATAATAATTCAAAACCCCTTTAAAATAAAATTAGTAAAATAATCCAAATCTCAAATAACCAAAAGCCTTAATAAATAAACACCTTTTCTGCAGTGGGGTAAGAGATACATTCGCAGAAGGAAACCTATACGCAAAATTTTTTTAATCTGATGCACTCTGGCTAACTAAAGCCTCAGATGCTTATTCAGAAGACTTTATAGCTATTTGTTATAGCCATAGTTTCCAGAAACTAAAATTTTGCATTTCGTTTTCCTGTTTGTATGTACGCTTGGGAATGCTGAGGCTCAGTCTTAGTTTGGGGCCATTTTGGGAGATTGTAGTTGGAGTCCAATAAACATGAAGCCTAGGGGGTTTTACTAGTGGCTCCAGAATTTCCATGTACATGTAGTAGACTGCTGGCTTCCTGCACAAACCTATTCCTCCCTCTTCCTTCTACCAACTTTGGTTGAGCTCCTCCAGTTGCAGACACTGAAGTAAAGACTTGGGGACAAGCAGTTTGTCTGAGCAGTGATAACAGAAAACAGTGGTAGGTGTGTTTGAGGTAGTGACCTAAGAAAGGAGGCAGCCCCATTTGGGAGTGTATCAACAAGTGATTGTCTTTCTGGGTCACTGGAGCTCAATACCACTGGGGACCTGAGGGAAGAATGTACCTTAGAGTTTTGTTATAAATGCAGGGAGAATATATCTCAGAGCATTCCCACCAGCAGGCAAAGAAGAGAGCTGTCACCCCGTGCTGACCGAAGGTACTTTACAGCCTGCCCCACATGCAGACCCACCAGGCTTTTGTGGCCAGAGAATCCCTCAGACAGACAGCAGTAGGGGTAGCAGACAGCTACCAGTGGTTGCCAGGAGCACTGCCTATCAGGAAGATAAGGACAGGCATCAGTAGTCCCAACTACACTACACGGATTCCAGTTTGGTGAGGCAACTGCCTCTCTCTAAAACACTCATTGCTTATTAAGAATACTTCGGACTGGTTTCCTCTTTTCCTGGGACTAATATTATGTGCTTATTCTAATGATGAATATTTTACAAAAGAAATGGTTACTATATTTATTTTCAGGGATACAGGTGGTTTATCTAAAACCATATACTTTTAATTTGTGTTTACCAGGATTCTGTTATAAGATATTGATACTCAGAAGACCTCATTGTATACTATAGTTCTGCTGGAGTTTTTTAGATATTGCTATGGTTTGAATGAGCCCCCCAAAATTCATGTGTTGGAAACCCAGTTGCTGGTGCAGCAGTGTTGGGAGAGGCCTAATAAGAGGTCATTAGATCATAAATGCATTAATGTCATTTTCATGAGAGTGGCTTAGCAGTTAATGTGAAAGGAGATTTGTTATAAAAGCAAGTTCAGCCCTCTTGTGTTCACTCAGTCTTTCCCTCTGTTGCCCTTCCAGCTTCTGCCATGGGGTGATGAAGTTGCCATGCTCTTGAACTTCCCAGCCTCCAGACTATAGTCAAGCACATTTCTCTTTTTTTTTTAACATAAAATACCCAGTCCCAGGCATTCTGTTATAGCAGCAAAAAATGAGCTTAAGACAGTAAGCACTCACAGACAAACTTTGAGTTATATTTTCCCTGTGTATAAAACATGAAGAATAATATTATCTGTTCCTTTGATCCTCCTGATCTGACAAGGAAAGAAAACAACATGGTATATGTACAAACATCTATAAACTCTGCATAGCTACACAAAGAATCATTTTTTATCTCTATCAATGATACTCATGTCCTCTGGCTTTGTTACCTAGGTACACGAAGGATGATATTTTAAGTTGATAAATTAGGGCTTTCTCCTTCCAGACTTGAGGACCCTAGGACCTGACTCTGCCTTTCCATTACTTGGCTCATAAAATCTGTACCCTCAGGGACAGTCTGACTTTACTGTGTGGAAAGAAACCAAAGCAGAGGAAAAATCAGGTTCAATGCAGCCAGACACTTTGAGCCTTGGTGTCCCTTTGCAGTCTCACTGCCTGCCAAGAGGGCAGGTGTGGGGGCCCTTGGGACAGATGAGAACAGCCTGAGACTCCAGGAGAGGAGGTACAGGAGCAGAGAGGAACAGGAACCCAGGCAGGGCCCGGATGGGAAATTAAACAGGCCAAACCAAGAGCGCTGCTCACTCACAAATCAAAGGAAAACTCTCCGAAAGGGATGTTGTCAGGAGCAACCTGGATGCTGGCCAGAGGGGAAACAGAGAGGGTTATAGACTCCCATTAAAATAAGCCCACAGAAGTATGCGGACCCATCTCCCTAATGAGAAGAAGTGGGTGGCAGCCAGTGCTGCCTCTGTCCACGCAGGTTATCACAGTGCCCAGCCACAACAACTTGCATTTGTCATACAAATTAAACTGAACCAAACTTGCAGTCGACAAGCAGAGATCAGTTAATATTCATTTCTGGGCTGGTGCCATGCACAGTGAACTCTGAGCTTGTGCAAAGGTTTGATGGGAAAGCGAAGAGGCAGACTTTCTGCATGGCTGGCGGGAGCAGCTCAGTGACTTCACCGTTCCATTTCATACTTTATCCACACCAAGCCCACTTTTGTTA
>PVKS010045993.1:0-13522 GCA_004027875.1 Aplodontia rufa
TACCACAGCAAGGGACCTAGACATTTGGTTTTCTCCTCACCCAGAGCCAGAGAAGTGGGGAGGAGCTGCCCAAGATCACACAGGAAATTAATTCCTTAATCCATGATCTCTAGGGATGAAGCAGGCCGGAGCGCTCAATCGGAGCTATGTTCTAAGTTTTGTATTAGTTTTAAAAATAGCCTAGCTCACAAGATGGTTTGTTCCAAACCAATGAGGCCTCGCTTCGTCTCAAGCCACTTAATTCTCAGAGGACAGTGAACTCCACCGCACTCTGGAACCACAGAAAATGTACACCTAAACGTGAGCAGATTACACGAAGTCAGCGTCCTGGCTCAGCCACAGACAGACTAAAGTAGCAGCCTGCTGCGCGCAGAAGGACAATTATTTGGTGCATACACACTGTGGGACAGAGTTCCCAACTCAGTCTGGATCCAGCACTAATAGCAGGAGTTCAACAGTTGCCCCAAATATAGTCGGAACTGCCTGCCTTTCCCCCAGCCTTACCCTCTGCAGGGAGTCCCCCAAGACAGCAGTCTCTGCTCAAGTCCCCAAGCCTCTGTGAAGCTGTCATCTATGAAGGCAACCCACAGTGTTTCTGTGTAATGAAAATTAAGGCTTAGATGGGTTCATGATTTGCCCACATCAGTAGGAGACAAACTGACTCCAGGTTCTTGGGCTGGGGAATCCAATGGGTTCTCTATTGGGGTAATACTGTTCCTATAACCCTGGGAGTCCCCACACTCATCTCACTGCCCAGCCAAGAACAGATCAGGGGGTGTCATCTTGGTGCGACAGCTCTTTGGGGCTGGACAATTCTTTGCTGCGGGCACTGTCCTGTGCATAGTCTGCTGTTGAGCAGCTTCTACCAGCTAGATGCCAATGGCGAATCCCACTGTGACCACCAGAACTATCTCCAAACATTGCTCAATGTCCCCAGGGGGAGGCAAACCCTTGAGCACCACTAGAGTAGGTGAATGGCAGGCTTCAGAGAATGCAGCCCCTATTCCTCCCCAATGTGCCTTATCCACTATCCCTGGGAAGTCACACTACCCAGTGCCTTTCCTGCTGGGCCACAGCAGCCTCCTTCTGGGGAAAGGAGATACTATGACCAGTGCCCTCTGATATGGCCCCTTGCCCAGGACCCTCACACCTGCAGGGTCCGAGAGGGTTCAGAAAAATCAGGAGTCCAAGGGGCTCCGCATTTGAGAGCCAGGAGACCTCATCTGGGACGGGGCAACAGGACAGCCAATTAGGAGGAATTTGAGTTAGGGGTCCACAAGTAGCCATGTTTCCCATTAGGGCCATGTGGACAGCTGGCTATCAGCAGCAGCACTGGGGAACTATCAGAGTTCCAACACAGAGTGACAATAAAAGCTAAATTTTTTTTTGTTTAAGGAAAGAGGGACAGTGATAAAGAAAGAATTAATTTTATTTCATCTGGCTTTCGCTGGTCTGACACTTTGTTGTGTATGTGGTGCTAAGGTTTGAACCCGTGTCCTCACACATGCCAGTCAAGTGCCCAACCACTGAGCCACCACTCTAGCCCCACAAGCTAACCTTTATTGAACACCTACTATGTGCCAGGCACTCTGCTGAACACTTTATGTATACTCCAATGGTTCTATTATTGCCCATTGTTCAGGAGGGGAAACTGAGGCTGTGGTTAAGTCACCTCTGCTGGAGGCCCACGGTTGCTCCTGCAGGTCAGTGGGAGGACTGCCACGCTCTGTTTCAGGAGGAAGCAACCTCCCGACAAGGCCCACCAAGGCAGGAGAGAGGATGGCACTTGAGGCCGGCAGCAGGCTCGGTCTTGGCCTGGCAGCTGTGGGCCAAGGGCTGCCAGCAGCTCAGCCCCATGCCCGAGTGGGTGCTGGGGGCCGTCCAGCCTGTGGGGTGGGAGCACCCAGTGCCAGCTGGAACAGAACTTGAGAACACATTAGCAGAGTCTCACTTCCCTGGAGGGAGCGACTCCGCCGCGCGGAAACTGCTTTGGCAGTGAGCTGAGTCACTCAGAGGAGCCATTTGTTTCCCAACAGCAATGAGGAAGGTGGTAGCTGTGCTGAGCAGGGGCCCTCGTGCTGTCTGGACCTCCACACAGGCCTTCCAGCCCTGCCCCCCAGGGCCCAGGCTTCTCCACCTAGACCCTGGGAGAGGAGTGTCCACAAACGCCCCTGGGTCAGCCGGTTAGACCGTTAGGAGGCAGGAGGAGCCATGGCGGGGCCGGTCAGAAAGAAGCCACATTTGGCACTGAATGGGCACAGCGGGCAGCAGCAGGCCTGCCGGGTTCCCAAAGAGTAGTCCCTGCTCAGGTACCTTAGCTCCAGAAGGCTGGCATCAGGGTCTTCCTTTCCCCCTTCATGAGCAGCCATCACCTTAACGTGGGGCCATGTTGCTAATGTGCCTCAGAAGGAGCGGGACCTCGCTGCTTTCCTAAACCCACAGCCCATCTGTACGAAGAGAGCCTGATCTGGAAGCACTGCTGGCCAGGGCACCCTGAGCCTCCGCCTGTGCAGGCAGGAAGAATCAGATGAGGAGAGTTGGTCCAGGTGCTGGGTGCCCTATCCCGCCTGCTGGGACGGCTGCTCACAATTCAGGAGGATGGAGCAGGATAGGAAACTGCCCAGTTCCAACAACCTGTGGGGCATAAGCCGCCCAGAGCGACTATCCTAGGCCCCAGGAATGGGGCAATAAGCTTGAAGAGAGGCTTAAAGTACAACCCAAGAACCAGTCAAGCCCAGAGATCAGCCCTGGAAGGACGGAGAACCCTCAAACCTCCACACTGGGCAGGTTGTCTTTCTGGGTAGTGGGTCTCCAGCAAGGGCCAGTCCCTCCCTTCCTCTGAGACAGAAGACAGGATGGGAAAAGACTTCTAGAATTCGGCAGTGGCCACCCCCGGCCCCACTCTGGGTCTCTACCTGGTGGGAATCTCTCCAGCTCCAAACTTCCCGTCCAGGTGTCTTCCCCTTTCTCCTAAGCCAACCCCTCCCGTTGCCCTGGTTCTTACTGACTGAATGAACCGGTAAAAAGAAGAGTTTAAAAATAAGTTCCGATAAGAGCAATAAAGCCTCTCTTCAGCCTTTGCATTAAAACTGATTTGAAATAGGAGAGCCAGATTTTCCAGGTGAGAATTATAGGGTTTGCGGATTAAGGAGACAACCAAGTCTCCTGTATTTCCCTTCTATAACGACTAAATTGATATTTACCTCTAGCTCTGGAACAGCCATTTACTTACACATCCACATTCGGTAGATTTATCAGAAGCTAAAATAGCAGGGAGCACAAATTCAGAAAATGAGACATCAATGAAAAGTTCCATATAGTCCCGAATAGAGTTAGACGCCCTATCCCTGTAGGAGGGGAGATTCAGTCAGGCCTGGGGAGGCCATGGAGTCAAATTCCAAACTGGTCTCCCTGGGGAGAGATCATCACTCCTGACACAGGCCCTCAAATGAGCTCAGAACAACCCTGGAAGCAACAACCACTTGGCAGCAGTCAGGAGTGGTGTCGGCCTGCAGAGTTGGTGCGTCCCCTGGAGGCCTCGCACAGGGAGCATGGGGCACTGATTTGGTAGAGGAGTTGGAGAGATCCCTTAGGTTCTTATAACATCTTGCAAGTTTGATAAGGTCACAGCCAGGCTGAGTCAGATGGCTCATCCGTCCCCTGAGGGCAGGAGAAAAAATGTTGGTTAAGAAACAATGACTGGGGTTGGAGTGGTGGCTCAGCGGTTACAGCGCTTGCCTGCCACATGCAAGGACGCAAGTTCAAACCCCAGCACCATGTACAAGGTGAAGTCTCGGAGTAACAAAAGCCACATGAAAAACTAAATAAAATTGATTCTCTCTCTGTCCTTTTCTCTTTTAAAAAAAAAAAGAAAGAAAGAAAAGAAAAAGAAACAATGACAGGGGGCTGGAGTCTTGCCTGGCATGTGCAAGGATGCAGGTTCAAACCCCAGCACCAAATACACAACGCAGTGTCAGAGCAACGAAGGCCACGTGAAAAATTATTAAACAAAGACTGATTCTCTGTCTCTCTCTCACCGTCCCGCTCTTTAAAAAAAGAAAAAAGAAACACTGACTGTTCAAAGCAGGAAGGCCACTTGTTCCTGTGGCAGAAAAGTCATGCTTCAGGCCCCTCCAAATGGAGACCCCATCTTGGCCACTTGCAGGGTGGTGTCCAGCATCTCCAGCCCCAGCTTTGAGAGTCAGAAGCTGGTGCTGTCCCCACCGCCCTGCTTTAACAACTGAGCCAGACCCATGGCTAAAAGTCTTGGGAGCCAGTGCCGCCACAGCAAGGCACAACATCCTAGAGTCCTCAATATTAAAATCAGTGAGGCTCCACCATTCACAGATACCAGACAACAAGAGACTTCCGCCAGACAGAGGCAGGGCAGCAAGCAGGCTTTCAGGACACCTGGAAACAAGAGCCATCCTCCAGAGGCACGGAGTCCAGACTCTGGGGACAACTCCAGCCCAGAGGCCACCTACATTGGATGCCAGGAACAGGAAGCGTGCACAGGAATGAACTGGCCTCCGAAACCTGAGACCATCTCTCGTCTGTGAATCTGGTAAGAGACTTGTCACCTGGGACTTAGGCCAGTACAGCTCAATCACCAGGGTCATCCTGGGTCCTGCTCAGAACTTGCTAGTGAAGTCCAAAACTACAAGGAATTTTTTGCCCATGGAAGGACTAGTCAAGAAAGCCAAGTGAGGGCGGAGTCCCACCCAAGGCCAGGCAGGAAGATAAGAGGCCTCCACCAGCCAGACTGAGGTCTCTGCGGTCCTTCTCCACCTTTCTCCACTCTCTGCCACTATTAGGAAAATATTTGGCACTTCTGTGGCTCACAGTTTGGTGGAAGTCACAAATCCTCTCAGGAGACCTACTCAGCCCGCACTTCCTGCAAAGAAAGAGGACCAAGAGTTCTTCTGAGATGTGAGTGCTCGCAAGTGGCCGGCGTGAGACGGTGCAGGAGGGCACACTTGCTAAGCTTCTAGGGGAGACGCAAACCAAGAGGACCTGGGCTCCTTCCTGGCAGGTGCCTGGCATGAGGGTCAAGAACAAGGCCTGTGAGAGTCCTGCGGAAATGTGAGCACCCTGATTTAGATTCTACTGTGAAGTCGCTGACGGGAAGTAGGAGACAGGTAGTCAGGGAAGAATGACAGTTTGGGGATTAGTGTGATGACAATTAGCCAAGTTCTGCTCTGCTTCTCTTTACAAAGACAACTTCCCTTCTCTCCGCTCTTAGAATGCCATGTTAGAAGAGAGACATCTCCATGGCAACCACATACACATTTGGTGATGTGTCACTAAATTTGTGTGTGCACAAAGGCACATTAGGAGACTTTTTTGAATGTGGCAAGAGAAATAGATTTTCATAATTGAATGTTGCCCTCAAGTAGAGTTTACCATTCGCTGAGCGCTGCAGCAGGGGGGGTCTAACTGTGCCTCACCAGAATCCAGGCTGGACTCGAAAATCTGAGCAGAGTTCAGATAAGGGCTCGTTTCTTTGGAAGGCTGCTACCCGGAAAGGGGCATGGACAGATGGGGGCACAGCCAGGGGTCGAGATGGCCTCAACAGACTAGGGAAAACAGAACCCTCTCATGTCCAACCAGAGCCTGGAAGAGAGAGAGCTGGCTGCATAAGAGGCAGGAAAAGATCAGCACCAATCTGAGAGAGCTCCCCCAAGTGAGGCCCAACAGGAAGAGTGCAGAATCTGGAGCCACAAGTCCCAGATGTGTGTCCTGGTTCTGTCTTCCTATTCATGGGACTTTGAAAGCCACTTTTTCTGGGCCTCAATCTGCGCACTGGGAATACACTTCCTGACTGCCAGATGCTTCCAGAAGCAGTGAACACGGAAGCGGCAGTGCTACAGTGTACCACCGCTAAACTCTGACACTGTCGACAGGGTGGCATTGCCTGCCCACCCTGACACTGCTGTGCTGAGCGGAGGCTGCAGTGGCTTTATGGTGACCTCGGTCTCCCCCGGGAGCTAGCAGAGCAGTGGTTAAGAGGACAGCCCTACAGCCCTGTCTCAGATCCAGAGGCTGCAGCGTCAGCCCTTCGGGTCCTCCCACCCACACACACCCAGATGTTCGCAGATGGCCTGCCAACCACGGCAGACAGAGTGAGCCCACACATGTGCCAAGCCCCACCCCCAAATCTCTTTATTCTTTACTCTTTTTCTATTCCAACTACATCTTGCCTTCCACTGTTCCAAAGAAAAAGAAGTCTCCATTGAAAAGTGAATGGAAGACACAGAATCTTGGCTTTTGAGCTTCCAAGGCCCTGTGTCCTGGCGAGGAGAGGTTTCCAAGTGTAGTTTGGACCATGAGTGACTACACCTCATGTGCTTGACTCAGAACAGAGCCCCGCACAGGAACAATCAGTTACGTCAGCTTCGGGACAGGGGCACTGCTTGGGGTTAACACATGGGGGGCCACACGAGAGCCCAGTGCTCACCCCCAGCCCCACCTGGGTCTGAGCTGTGGACTCACCTCCTCCATCTGACTTGTGACCCGTCTCTGGGTGAGGACACTCTGCTACCACCCCAGGCTGGGGGTCGAACACCTCACAGTCCTTCTGAGCCCACCGTGCAGGTGACCTGCCTTCCCATCACACACTCCCACCAACCTGGAGGGCTCAGCCACCTGTGAGGACTGGGCCCTGGACTGCTCAGCAACACCCATAAACTCCACTGGAGTTCTCCAGGTCCCATGTCCCCTCCCTGCTCACTCCTTACGGCCCAGCGCAGCCACCCTACATGGACGCTTCCCCCAGGTAACTATTTTAGTACAGGTCAGTCGCAAAAGTCCTCCCCTCCCCTCATGTGGTGCTAATGAGAATAAGACTATGAAGTGGCTCAGCCACCGTGAAGAAGCCTGGCATTCCTCAACAGGTTAAACGGGTCACCCACAACCCAGCAATTCCACTCCTGGGCATAAACCCAAAAGAACTGAAAACAGGCCCACCCCAAACACACAATCATTCAGACCAGTATCATTCACAGCCCAAAGCTGGAAATAACCCAAATGTTCCCCACCAGCAGAACGCACAAAACAGGGTTCATCCGCACAACTGGAATATCATCTGGACACGAACAGAATCCAGACCCTGACTCAGGCCACAACACAGATGAATCCCGAACACATCGTAAGGCCACACGTAACATGGCTCTATTTATTACGCAACACAACAGGAAGAGAAAAATCTGTACGGACAGAAAGCAGAGGAGTGGTTGACCAGGGCTGGAGTGGGGAATAGGAAGCGATTGCTAATGGTATTGGTTTTCCATTTGGGGTGATGAGAAAGTTCTGGAACTTACTGATGGTCACACAATGCTGCGAATGAACTTAATGTCACTGGACTGTATACCTCAAGATGATGGAAATGAAGAGTCTCATGTGTGTTTTTCCAGTTGAGAAGAAAGTCACGGCACCTCGCGCAGCAGTCTTTGCAGTTCCTTGACGTCACCAGCCACTTCTGCAGCCCTAGCTTAAAAGTTCCCCAGGACCGTGGGGAAGGTGTACTGGCTCTTGGTGGCCCAGGACCGTGGGGAGGGCACTGGCTCTGAGCAGCAGCTCCAGGACCAGCAGGGGCTGAACCACCACTGTGCCTGGAGTCAGGAAGTCAGATGCTTCTCAACTTAGCTGGTGAGATGGCTGCCAGGTCCTCTGCCAGCACGACCCTGCAAGGACAGGCGCTGAGGAGGAACATGGACGCATTTCAGCTTTCAGCACCTTCCTGAGCAGGCTGAGCAGCCCATTAGCAGCTGCTGGAAATGCTGTCCACAGGGGCAGTCCTGCAGTGATAAACTGGAATTGACCAGTGCTGCCCTCGTCTCGCCTGGTACCCCCAGGGGAAGAGCAGACCTTCCCGGTCAGACGTCAAGATGCCCAAACCACTAAAGGCAAAGTCTGGGTAAGACAGGAGACAGGAGAAGCCAAGGCCACTCGAGTGCCGCAAGACAGGGGCTGCTCTGCTGGCAGAACTCTTAGGACTTCCTTAGACAACTGCCCAGCTGAGGGGCCTGGCCTCAAGCCCACACCAGAGCCAGGAAGCTGGGCAGCTTCTGGAAGGGTGGCCAGGGCGGGAATGACACTGCGACATCCCTGAATGGCAGTTTCAGGAAGGGCTCTGCCAAATGATTCTTGATTTCATGAGAATGCACCATTCAACCAGAGGGTTCCAGCCACAAGCCGAGAAGAACGTGGTGGTATCTAAGAGACAGCTGCCTGCTTGTGGTGGACAGGAAGGCAGACGCGTCTCTGCCACTCGACAACGTCTTCCTTTCCTCACCAGGGTGCAGGGGCAGAGCCCCGGTTTCCACAAAGAAGAGGGGCTCGACTGTCCACATCAGGTGGGACAGGAGTAAACTACGTGACAGGCCCGGCGAAGAGTCATGTGACCACCTCAGGGTCAGAAGTCAGAGAGCAGAGGGGCTCAGAAGAGGCTCATCTTAAAAGAGCTCTGATGGTGACTCCTGATACACCATTCCCAAGTGACTTCCTAATCCTTGATGGCAGCCAGGAAGGAAAGCTCAGGAGTCTGTGGCCAGTGAAGACAGTCCTTGGTCAGCCGGGAAAGGGGTGAGGAGCAGAGGAGACCCTGGGCAGACCCCTCGGGAGGCTGAAAGATGATGGGCTTGGCAGGTGACCAGGTGCAGAGAATCAGTGACAAAGGGAGGCTGAATATGACTGTCTTGGTCTTCTGCCACCTGAGTACCTTCTCCCCCAACCCCTGGCTCCTCTGCAAAATGCTGGTGTTCTGAAAGACCCTGACCCCTCTGCCTTCCAGACCAGGGGCTCCTTCAATGGACTCACGCCACACAGTGACTCCTAAATACAAGTCCCGCACCATTACCCAACCAGCCCCAAGCCCCGGTTTCCAGCCACCCAGTGGATGCATCCACCTAGATTTCATAAGCATCTCATTTGCATCTCCCCTCCCAGGAGTCCTCACTGACCCACTCCTGCTGTCACCACCTGCCCCAGGTAGAATGTGGGCCACGGTACCCATCATCTCCCACGTCCACGCATACAAACATCTCCCAAGACTTGGCGCATGGAGTTTCAACTACACAAGGCCAACACCCCCAGCACTGGCCACGCTCGCCTGAAATGTCACTCTCCCCACAAGCCCCTGGCTCACCCAGCCCTTCTCCCCACCTTTACTTAGGGCTTCCCTGGTATCACCCTAACGAGTGGCTGCTCCCTGAGGACAGAGGCCTCACTCCATCCTCCTCCCATCTAGAGGGAACAAAGTCAGTTCCCTGGAAAAGTGGAACCAGAACAGAACAGAGCAGCAGCAGGGAGCTAACACCCTCTCAGCCTCTCAGTTCAGCTAACCACTTCATCAAGTCTGGTTCGGACCTGTTCGGCAACTCGTTTCCCACACAAATCAACTCTGCAAGTTCCAGCAGCCACATAAAGGCAGCAAAGTGGGGCGGGGGGGATACACGAACAGCAGCTGAAAGGAGGGAGCGCTGAGGACGGCACTGAGACAAAGCGACGGGGTGATGGGAGAGGAGATGGAGCCCAGAAAGTCCCCTATCCCTCCTCACTCCAGGAACGGAGTCCACCTGGGAGAACTGGCAGAGCCAGACCCAGGCAGAAATGCCTCGGCATCTAATTAAACATTTTAGACTCCAGTGCACGCGGGAAGGGAACCTGCATCCCCCACGGAACCCTGAGAAATGAGTCGTTTCCAACCAATCTATCACTGGAGCATCTGGGTACCGCAGGAAGATGAAAATAAGACCAACACATAAATGAAAACCAATATACACACAATCGTCTCCCACATAGGCCTCCAGGAAGCCACAGCTGCAGCCATCTGCCAAGTGCCACGTTCCTCCTGCTTCCTGCAGCCAGCAGCCTGGGTAAGCGCAGTTCAATGGGGATTAAGCAGCAGAGAGAAAGCTCCTCTCTGAAGTCCACCTCTGCCTGAATGCTCCAGGCTCAACGTCCACTCCTTGAAGCTGGAATGCAATTGGCATGGGACAATGAGGTTGTGATGTACATGCGGCATCAGTCAAAGACTTTGCTAGAAATAAAGAGCTGGGACAGCCTGAAGAAAGACTTGAAGTTGGCAAAGGCTGCGTGCTCGCTAACAGGTCTCCAGCACAGACCCGGAGCTCCGCAGGGGACCATCCTGAAACTTCGGGCAAGATTCTACAGCTGGAATCTATAGCATGTGCTCATTTCCTGCCGCTTCCACCACAGGAGGCCGGGACAGATTTGATCCGAACAACCCAGGTCAGCAATTCTCAGGTTAAGTCACATCAGCACCTGGCATGGAGGAAATGATGTAAAGTCACGGAGCGCTACAGCCTGGGAGCCGCGAGACCTGGGAGCGGGTCTGGCTCTTTTCCTTCGTCACTGCCCCTTTCTCCTGAGCATCCGTGGGTACTTGAGTTTTATAGGTAACAACCTGCCCTGCTGCCCTTAGAGTCTGTGGAAGCCCAAAGGGCAAACTGCAAAGGTCACTCTGTTAACTGGAAAGCAACAGAGGCTGCCACAGGAGGAGGGCAATGGTCTGTTGGGAAATACATTGTGGACAAGCAAATATTTTCATTTCAGCTGTTGATGTCCTGCCTGTTTCCCCCCAAAAAAGATTTAGGTGGGATACAGGCAAATATTTATACAGCTAAGCAACGTTTCCCTGCCTCCAGGCATCTGTTTGGAGTGGAAGAGATCCAGACACATGACAATGCTACTCTACACACCGCCTCGAAGCTGAGATTCAGCTGTGTCGTTCCCTCAGCTCGCTGCAGAACTGCGACTCCGTAGAAAGCTGATGTTTTCAATGTTTTCCTTAAAGTTTTAATAAATCCATGGCTTCTCTTGATGGTGGGAAGAGTATATGCTCTTAACTCCAGAAAACGCAGTTTTAATGGAGTCTTTTCCCCAGCTTTTCTCTGGCCCAATCCTGCTAAATATAGAACATTTCCAACCTCTCACATAAGTGGGTGAGAGGGAACAATAGCCAGAAAGGAGGGACAGCCTAGGCTAAAGCAAACTCAGGTGAGGTCAAGCCAGCTCTGCGTTAGGACTGCCTGGAAGTTTGCGAAATCCCACTGCTCAGGCTGCACCCCAGAACGATCAACTCCGTATCTCTGACTGAGTAGGGGGAACTTGGGCATCAGTACTTACTAAAATCCTCCCGGTGATTCCAGACTGCAGTAAAGGTGAGAATCGGGGCTGTCAGCTATGGTGTTTGCCTGGCACGTGCGAGGACACAGGTTTGAACCCCAGCACCATGTACACAACAAAGTGTCAAAGCAACAAAAGCCACATAAAAAACTAAATAAAACTCATTCTCTCTCTCTCTCTCTCACTGTCCTTCTCTTTAAAATAAAGGTTAGAATCCATGTTTTCAAGATTCACAAGATCAGTTCTTTTTTTTTTTTTTCCTAAAAAGAGAGTAACTGTGTGTGTGTGTGTGAGAGAGAGAGAGAGAGAGAGAGAGAATCGATTTTATTCAGTTTTTCATGGACTTTTGCTGCTCGGACACTTCATTGTGTACATGGTGCTGGGGTTTGAATCCACATACTCGCGCATGCCAGGCAAGCGCCATGCCATAACCACTGAGCCACCGCTCTAGCCCCTGAGATCAGTTCTTTTGAATACCAACTAAGACTATGACAATCCGTTATTCCATCCCAGAGTGAAAACTCCTCTGCTAAATCATCATCCATCAGCCTTGGGATGATGTCATAGGAGTGCACCAACCTCGGAGCAGGAGAGGAGGTCCAAACCTGTGTATCACAGTATAAATTCCTCAGGCCTGGAGCTGGTCACTTCCCCCTGCAGGTCTCCACTCTGTCAGCTATGAACTGGGATCACGGTCTACCCCTTGCATGGCACTAGGCTGCTGGGCAGATGAGCTACACTCTTAGTGACATCCTGGGGCTCTGTGATGACATCTCACACACACAGAATTTTGACCTCATCTGTCTAGGACAGATGGAGATCACCCCAGCCTAGCCCCACCTCCCTTCAAAGCAGACTCCCTTGGAATTCTTAGACATCAAATACAAGGGATGGTACAACCCCGCTTCCCCCACCCATCCCCACTAGTTTCTAACATACAGTGGACTACAAATTTCCGGGCTGATCAACTGAATCCTGTTCTCACGGTGCCAAGCTGAAGAGCACTTCAGCCAGCGCACAGGGATCTTAGGCTGTAATCCAATCCAGGGCTTAATCGCAGGAAATGTATATGGCTTGCCTCCGTCTCCTCCATCTGGACAGACGCCACATGGTACCATTCTCAGCTGTCCAAGCATCAATCACCAGACGCAGACCTCCAGGCACGATGACGGGGAGGCTGCCACACCACGCCACCCTGTGCAGTATCTTCCCTTTGGTAATTACACACCCTGGAGAGCCCGTATCTGAAAATGCTAGGAGTCTCTGGACCGATCTGTTATTTTCCTGCCAAAACGTGACCCTTTCTCAGTGAAGGTTTTCCTTATGTTATGAGGTAGTAAAATTGATTATATTTTATGGCTGTTCTTCAAAAGATTCAATTCCATAAGGAAGAAACATAAGTCTTCTCCCCCCATTGATTCTTTAAAAAAAGAGAGAGAGAGAGAAAGAGAGGACAGTGAGAGGGAGGAAAAGAGAATCAAGTCTTTCATGTGGCCCTCGTTGCTCTGACACTTCACTGCATACGTGGTGCTGGGGCTTGAACCCGCGTGCCAGGCAAGCGCCGTAACCGCCGAGCCACTGCTCCAGCCCCCCATTGATTCTCATAATTAAGAACCTAAACTACTTGGAGAGCTCTGTGCAGTACGTGATACACGTGGAGAACTGCTTCTGGGACAGCTGCAAAGGAGGAAGAACTGCTGGCTTGGGTCAAGACCACAGGGCAGAAAAGCCAAACAGGTACCTAAACATCTACCAGGACACAGGCATTTACTTGGCAAGTTCAGGTTTAGCCTCTGTAAAGCTCATTCCAGGGACGGGGCTGGGGTGGGGAGAGACCATAAATAAGAGACTTATCACTTTTATTCAACACCTTCACCCACCCCAAATGAGACGAATAAAATTAGAGGGAATTTTCACAACGAGATGCAACATTTACTTCACATGGAATGCTCCTGAGCGAAGGGGACATGGGACCAGGGAAACCTGGACACTTCTGCAGCCACCTGTACTTAGCCGCTCTCTGACCAGTAATTCAGCAATTTGGCTTAAGTGAACAATTCTTTAATTTTTATTTTTTAATATATGGATTTACAAGCCAAGATTTAAAAGACAGTCATTAGTCTTAAGCTAAAGAGCCTAGACAGTTTGTTAGTTCTGAGAGGAAAGGCACAGGAGCTGAGGCTGTTAGAACATGGTGGAATACTACCATTGTTTCTAACACCTAAGAGCAGATGAGAAAAAAGTGCACAAACAATTTGGGGTGATCAACCAGAAATAAGGAGCCCCTTCTGAGAACTGCTATCTCTATTAGGTCAGAGTTCCAACACAAAATTGTATTTCACTCATCCAATGTCAACTGCAAAAAAAGAAAAAA
>PVKS010045994.1:0-13520 GCA_004027875.1 Aplodontia rufa
AAAAAAAAAAAAATACTTGAGAATTAACCTTACAAGGGAAATGAAAGATCTCTACAATGAAAATTATCCGTCATTGAAGAATGAAATCCAAGATGACCTAAGAAGATGGAAAGATGTCCCATGCTCTTGGTTAGGCAGAATTAATATAATAAAAATGGCCATTCTACCAAAAGCTTTATATAGATTTAATGCTATCCCTATAAAGATACCTATGCCATTCTTTATAGACTTAGAAAAAGCAATTCTCAAGTTCATTTGGAACAATAAGAAACCTAGAATTGCCAAAACACTACTAAGCAAGAAAAAGGAAACGGGCGGTTTTGCCATACCAGATTTAAAACTATACTATAGAGCAGTAGTAACAAAGACAGCATGGTACTGGTATCAAGATAGGAAAGAACCCCAATGGAATAGAATAGAAGACCCTGAAACAAACCCCCAAATCTTCAAACATCTGACTTTTGACAGAGGGGGACAAAATATTACATGGAGGAGAGACAGCCTCTTCAACAAATGGTGCTCGACAAACTGGACAGCCACTTGCAGAAAGTTGAAATTAGACCCATAGCTTTCTCCTTGCACGAGAATCAAATCAAAATGGATCTAGGAGCTAGGAATTAAACCAGCTACCTTGCAACTGATGGAAGACAAATTAGGTCCAACACTTCAGCATTTGGGAGTAGGCAAAGACTTTCTCAACATGTCTCCTAAAGTGAAGGAAGTGAAGTCAAAAATCAGTGAATGGGATGCCATAAAGGTAAAAAACTTTTGTACTGCCAAGGAAACAATCAAAAGAATCAACAGGTTTCCTATGGAAATGGAGAGAATCATCATCCTCTGACAGGGGCCTTATATCCAGAATCTACAAAATCCTCAAAAACCTCAACTACAAAAACACAAACAACCCAATGAATAAATGGGCCAAAGAGCTAAATAGAAACTTCTCAACAGAGGACATTGATCAAGCCAATGAATACATGAGAAAGTGCTTGAAATCACTAGTAATCCGAGAAATGCAAATGAAAACTACATTAAGATATAAGAGGATTCTTAACTGGGTCCATCACCGTAATAAAACTAACAAAAAGTGACTAAAAAAGAAATATGGCTATACCATGAAAGACATTGAAAAGTTATCAAACAACTGCCTGCAAAATATGCACCAACTATCGCTTCTGCCAGATAGTGCTTCAAACACCCAAGAAACAGCATTTCTATACTACTATTCTGGCCCACAGCTTAGATAAAGAATAAAGACCCAAATTCGTTGTATGAAGATGGAATATGCTGATGTTGACATGTTAGAGAAAACCAGAAATTAGCATCATTTGTGACTGTAGATCTGAAAAAAATCTTAAATAAAATATCAGCAAATATATGGAGGAATATTAAAGGAAGGAAACCTCACGGTTATTGAACAGTTTCTTTTAGGAATTCAAAAATAGTTAAAAATCTATTAATATAATTTAGCACACTGAGCAGAGGAAAATATTTTTAATCATCTTTATTAAATACTAAAGATGTATTTGGCAAAATTTAGCATGTAGTTACTAGTAAGATGAAAATCAAAGTAATTTATGTAAATTGTTCTTCAGAGTGGTTTTAAACCAATATCCAATTGCATATTCAAACATGTATAGCACTGGTTGGGTAAGATTATAGTTCTGTGTTTTAAAAAAAAATGGATGAGGGCTGGAGTGGTGGCTCAGCGGTTACAGAGCTTGCCTGGCATGTGTGAGTAGGTGAGTTCAAACCCCAGCACCACGTACATAATGAAGTCTTGAAACAATGAAAGCTGATGAAAAACTAAATAAAAATTGTTTCTCTCTCTCTCTCTCTCTTACTGTCCCTCTTTCTTAAAAAAAAGAAAGGGTGACCACTCTGTTCATGTTAATTATTAAATACATTTAGGAAATGGTAAGCACAGATTAATCACATCTAAACACATCTCTTTAAAACAGATATTTCAGAGCCTTTAATATGCTAATGTATTTTCAAAATATTTGATTACTGTTTTTTTTTAAATAATACCTTGAAAAACATCTCTACAAAGACTTTTCTTTTCAATTAGTTATAAGGCAAGAATAAAAACTGTTACCACTATAATTTGATGTCATTCCAGAAGTGCCATCCAATACAATCAGAGATGCAAACAAAACCAGGGATATATGTTTTGGAAAGAAAAAGGCAAAAATCATTATTATTTATGATGGGTAAACAGCCCTTGGAAAAGACCCAGAAAATAACTGGAATATGATTTGCTATTGTTTGGATTTTGAATTTCCCCCAAAGGCCCATGTGTTAAAGGCTTGGTCCCTGGTGCACAGCGGAACTTTTAAGATGTGTTTAGGGCACTGGGGTCATGCCCTTGAAGAGAACTGTCTCTTCTTTCTCTTTCACTTCCCTGTCATGAGGTGATGGTTTTTTCCCATTACATGCTTCCACCATGTTGTAAGGCCACAGGCCCAAAGCAACAGGATCAACCAATCACGGACTGGACCCTCTAAAACTGATTAAAAGTAACCCTTTTCTCTTTGTGAGTAATTTATTCAGGCATTTGTTATAGCAAAAGGCAGCTGACTGACATACTACTATGCCTAATAAACAACCAGTTTTACATAATTGAATCACAAAAATTCGTAGGTTTCCTTACAAATATTAATTCATTAGAAATTACAAGTTACATTTTATTATTTTAAATTGTTTAATTACTTTTATACAACAACAAAAAAATAAAATATCTAGAAATAAACTTAAGGAATATGCAGGACCAAAGTAAAGGAAAGCAATACATCAAAATATTTCTATGAAGCATAAAAATTAAAATAACAAATGTAACACATCTTAAATTGAAAAACTGAATATACAAAAATGTTAGTTTTACCTAATTAATCATAAATTCTATAGAATTCCAATGCCATCTTCAAAAACTTAAATGTTTAAAAATGTCATGTGGAATTAATATGCAATAACAGCCAGGAAAAATATGGACAAAAAGAATTCCCCTATCAGATATGAACGTTTATTCTGAAGTTATCTACACAATCTATCATATATGTGATATTGGAACCAGCACTATGAAATTAATGGAACAAAATAAATTGTTCAGAAATATTTATAGTGTAGAAATTATTGTGGGAAGCACGTGGGACTTTATACCTCTGAAGTGAAGAATTTGTTATTCAATGTATAACATTGTGACCACTGCCTTTACTTGAAAATATACTGACAACATTTCTAAAAATTAAAAAATAAACATAAAAATAAGACACCTTAAGAGCACTGAAAGTATATGCACATACACACTTCTTGGAGCAAGAAGTTTCTAAGCAAGGCATAAAAAGGTAGAAACCACAAAAGGAAAGAACACATCTACATGCGAAAAAGACCACCACATTCAAAAGGTACACAACAAGTGGAAGAAAATATTTGCAATATGTATGACACAGGGAGAATATCTGAGGTATAAAAAAAGTACAAGTAAAATAATTCAAATCCCACCTTAAAACCGTAAGAGATTCCTGAGTCCTGTCTGATATTTCCTAACAGCTCAGAATCCGTTTGTGTGGTTTCTTGTCAACCTCTTCCAAACCCCCACTTGCATTTTCTCCTAGCTAGCCTCTTGCAATTCTAAACAGCCTACTATCTCGTGCCCATGTGTTCACAGAAAATCACAGCTATTACATACAAGATCACTTCCTCCAGCCCCATCCCACCCGAGGAAATTAGCTTCAATCATTTCCAGAGATACTCCACCCTCCCCTGTGGAGGGATTTGGGAAAATAGCGCAACAGGGATACTACAGCTTAACATTTCATCTCCTCCAGAGTTATATGACAAAGTGAATTGAAGGTGTTTCCTCCTCTTTGTTATCCTGAGGCCCTCCAGTCTCAGCTTACAATGTCCTATGCGTAACTGCTGATCCACACAGAGACACACAGGCCCTCTGAAGAAGTTATTTTCATAGGGTCCAGTTTGTGTATATGTATCCAAATATACAGAAATATATACAATAAGGTGGCAAATTAAAACTACAAAAAGATAGGCTTTATTTATACGATTGACAAATATTATATATAATAGCCAGAAATGGTAAGGGTGTAAAGTAACAGATACTATCAAATTACAAAAACTATTAAGTGATTTAGAGCTAGAGGATCAACAGGGAATAAGGCTCGCAATACATAAAAATATGCATACCCTTTGACACAGAAATCTTATTTATTCTAAGTAAATGGTAAGGATCTGTGGGTTAAGAATGCTTGTTACAAACTGCTTATAACCACAATAAAACACACGCACACATAATGGATTATTACACAACCATTAAATATCACCATATATTAACTGGTTGAACATCAGAACCACCAAGAGATTTTTCACATACATATGTGTGTGTGTGTGTGTGTGTGTATACATACATACATACATACATATATTTATTTAATTTGATTTTTCACTTTCTAGGTAATTCTGACACAGAGCCAGACTTGAAAGTCACCAACAAGGTAAGTGTTTCCTAAAGTGAACCTCTCTGGTAACTCCCGTACACTGTGTTCTTCCCAGGTGACACTAAACACCACCTTCCAGCCCTTGCAACATCCAACTCTGAGGTGCCTCCACAAAATAATCTGATTTGGCCTGCTGCCTTATTTCTACTAACACTCCTCCTCTTTCCTGCAGCTTCCTGTCAGAACTCACAGGGCGCTACATTGTCCCTGGCCTCTAGTGTGGCAGCTCAGGGTAGCCTTTCTTGCAGCTCCATCCCTTCTCAGGAACTCTTCCTAATGAAAAACTCTTCCTTTATATATCTGGGTTCTCAGAGACTATCATTTATAAACTGTGACACAATACATTTAAGATATCATACAATTTCTTCATCTATTTCCTTTAAAACTACCAAGACTGACTGATTGATTTTATTTGGTACCAGGCATTGAACCCAAGGGTGAGTTTATTTTTATTTTTTATTTTGAGACAGGGTCTCACTAAGTTGCTTAGGGCCTCCTTAAGTTGCTGAGGTGGGCCTTGAACTCGAGATCCTCCTGTCTCAGACTCCTAAATTGCTGGGATTACAGGTGTGCACCACCACACCAGGCTCAAGATTTATTTTTAAGTCAGAATACAAGTGGTCATGGGGCTGGAGTGGTGGCTCAGCAGTTAATGGTGCTTGCCTGGCATATGTGAGCACGAGAATTCAAACCCCAGCACCATGTATACAATGAAGTCTCAGTGCAATGAAACCCACATGAAAAAGTAAATAATAAAAATTGATTCTCTCTCTTTTTCTTAAAAAAATACAAGTGGTCAACCTTCCTTGTTATAAGGTCTAAAAGACCATAGCAGGTAATAATCTACAGCAGATGAGGACAGAAATGCACCCTGTTGATTTACTTACTTCCCTGTGCTTTTAGGAAAAAGCAAGCTGGCTAAGTCCAATGTTAAGTTTGTCTGATCTATAAGCCCTCTTCCACTTCCTCAAAATCATCATAAAAAAGCAGAACCTGTAACTGAAATTAACACTGTTTAATGGTAAAAACAAACAAAAAAAGTAAAGATGACTTCCAGTATTAATCTGATGAAGAAATACCATTCAGGTTCCAGAATGAAAACAGCTCTTTGTCTCCCGAATGAACAGTCTTTTATACAGAGAAACACACTTTTCGTGTGTGCGTAAAACACATGCAAATAGCAAAGTCATTTCCATCCTTCTGAGGTAAAGTGCGAAAAAAAAAAAACCGGAGAGACCCCTGCCAAACAGGTCCAAAGGGTTGCAGTTCCCAACACTTCTTACAGAGTGGAGCATGTTTAGTGGTGGATAGGTAGGTGGAATTGTTCTGATAGACAGTGGGACCCTAAGGAAACTTACTCCCTTCAAATTTTCCAGGTTGTTAAGTGAATTAAAAATTAAAAGTACAAACTGGGAACAGTGGTGCACACCTGTAATTCCACTGATTTAGGAGGCTGAGACAGGAGGATTGCAAGTTTAAGACCAGCCTCAGCAACTTAGTGAGGCCCTAAGCAACTT
The DNA here is from genome assembly GCA_004027875.1 of Aplodontia rufa. Lineage (NCBI taxonomy): Eukaryota > Metazoa > Chordata > Mammalia > Rodentia > Aplodontiidae > Aplodontia > Aplodontia rufa. The sequence goes on from PVKS010045994.1 coordinate 6,029, forward strand.
ACCTCCCTGTCTCAAAATAAAAAATAAAGTGGCTGGGGATGTGGCTCAGTGGTTAAGCCCCATTTGGGTCAATCTGGGTACCAAAAAGAAAAAAAAAGAAAAGCACTTAAAATGTTCCTAACACATAAAAGTCACTACCACTATGCATATGTTAGCACTAGCAGGAGAGAGGAAAAAGATCATGGAGCAGGTTCATATCTTTTATTATCCTCTACGAGACCAACTGGATATAACCCTGACCCTCTCAACAGCAGCCAGGATTCTAAAACATTTTCAGATAAAATGGGTAATGTCAGGAATTTGTTTCAGAATGCTACAGAAAATAAATGTGTGTATTAGGGGGTGCAACAGCTTATCATCACATACTTAAACACTATCATACAGTTCGAGCACACCAAAGTCGAACGAGCATTTCAATCAATCTCATTTAGTGAACAGGGTGACCAATAATTTCTCTTGAGGAAATCTCAAGCTCCAAAAAGAGATTGTAAGTGGCCCCCCACCAAAATCACACCCCAGAACCTGTAGTAAGGGTTAGTCTTGTCATTTTATGCCAGCATCGTCAGCACTGTTCACATAACGGGAGGTGCCTACTGATAACAGCCAGCCAGTGATCCACAAAAACTTACCTTATTCCCCTCAAATGCATCCAGTGAATGGGCTACCCACCTTTTACCACTCCAAAGAGCAAATCTAATCACCACAACCTGTTTTCTATACGCCAAGACACTGATAATGGTATTTTAAATGTTGAGACTTATTCCTGTGTTCTTCACTTAGTATATTTTTCCAGGGTTGCTAACCAACAAGTCCTGAGCCCACCACCTAATGGGGCTTTGAGATCATTAAAGCCAATTCGGTGCTATTATAAGAATTCCGTGACTTTCATTTTCTAAGTCAGTGGCTATTAAGAGGAAAATATGCTAGGACCCAAAGTCCCCAAATTACTATCTTTATTTCCCCTTCACTCTAATTTTAACCAGAGGTCATTCTCATTAAAAAGCCTCTGGGGTCTTTGATAAATGTAAGTTTTATACTCGCTGAGAGATCCTTGGCCCTTTCCTGTGGCTGCACTCATGCCAGTCACCCAGCTGCTATCGATTAACATTCCATCAGTTTCTCTGCCAGTTTGGGTTAGGCTTGACCAAGTCACAGGTACAGTCTACTTGGCAACATTTTGATCTCACAATGCGCTTACCACAGAGTTAGAATCTTTAATGAAGTTCCACTCAAAAGCAAAAAACATTTATTGAGCATTTATTATGTGAAAATCACCAGTCAATAACAATGATCTCATTATTCTAATTACTGATGACTAAACTAATTTTCAAAATAAAAATTATTAAATCATTATGTATTGAATCAAGACCATTTTTTGACATTTGTGGGAAAATGGCATGAGTGATTTTTTTAAAAAAAGTAAAGAAAGAGGAATAAGGGGCAAGAAAGACAGCAAGCAAGAAAGAAGATGCTAGAAAAAGAAAAAAGAAAAAATATCAAGGACATGGGGAAAATAGAATGACAAGAAATAAAAACGTAATGACAAGGAGGAGAAAACAAGAAAGAAAACAGAAAAGACAAGAGGAAGAGGAAGTAAAAAAACAGAAATCAAGAATAGAAAGAAGCAAGGCATTTCTATTTCCTTCAATATGTCAAATTAAATAGCCAGAAAGTTAATCCTGAAATGATATATTTCAGAATAAAATGTATGTGTGTGTGTGTGTGTGTGTGTGTGTACAGTCATTAAATGAACAGTTGATATGGCAAGGAAGTTGGAAAATCCTTAGAGGCCGAAAGCAGAAATTGAGAGGTAAGCAAGCAATGTAAGTAAAGTTTGCTCTAAAAGAATCTGTCAGTCCCTGGTGGCCTATGGGAAAGGGCACAGGAGAAAAATCCCAGGACTCAAACAGGGTGAGTGAGGTCAGAGACCTCCACATAAAGTGAGACCTGAACGGTGACACTCTTAGTGGACAAAATACAGAACAAAGAAATGAAAGCCCCATAAAGATTATAAATAAATTTCCTACCTCAGACTTATCTCAGATAGAAGGAAATAAAACTTCTCTCTGAAATTCCAGAATCATGGTTTGGAGTTGGAATTCTACGTGACCAAAAGAAAAAAAAAATATATATATATATAAAAAATTCTCCGACTGGAAAGTTCTTTAGATATGTCACAGGAGCAAATATAATACTTCATACAATTGCACAACTTAATTAAACCCATACTTCAGTGAATTCCTAAGGATAAAGTTCCATGGCACTTGAGTTCTGAAAAACATCACCAAACTCATAAAAATACAAAATACCATGAGTCAGAGGCAGAAGAGACAATAGTCTAGAGAATTATGCCTACAACAACTGGATATGCTAGGATAATCAAAAAACTAGTATAAAAAACTTTGTTTAATATAGTTAAGAAAAAACTCTCCAAAATATGTTTCCAAAACATGACAAGGAATGAGAGTTTAAAAATAACTATAGATTGCTTTTTGAAAAATACCTAGAAATTACTTTCTGAAAACCATATAAACCATTTAGAAACAAATTAGAAATGCTGTTTAATGACAGATTAAACAGCAGATTAGACACAGCTGAAAAGAGGTATTGTGTAGTGAATAACAGGACTGAAGGAATTAATTAGAACACAACTCATGAGACATAGAAGAGAAAATATGCAAGAGAAATCAAAAGTAATAAGGCATTAGTCGAGAAGTTTGAACTACAGGTAATTAGAGTTGCAGGAGGAGGTAGGTAATGGTAAGACACAATATTTTGAAGAGACTGTTGCTGAAACTTTTCTAGTATCTATTAAATTATGAATTTTCAGATTTAGGAATCCCAAGTAAAATAAATACAAACAAATCTTCACCTAGCCACACTGTAGCGAGACTGTAGAACATTAATTTAAGCAGATGATCTTAAAAGTAACTGCTCAAAAAAGAGCAGTTGGAAAGTAAAAAAAAAGTACATAAAGAAATATCAATTAATCTAAAACACTGACTTTTCAACAATAATAAAAGCAGAGCAATGGAAAAGTATCTCCAAGTACTGAAAGAAAACAATCATCAATTTATAAATTTATACTTGGAAAAGTTACCTTTTAATACTGAAGCAAAACTTAATTAAAAAGGAATTTTTAGGTAAACCAAAAGAATTAATTTCTAATGTATCTTTACTAAAGGAACTTCTAAAGTAAGTACATCAGAAAACAATCCCAAAAGGAAGATCTGAAATAGAAGAAATACTCATAGAAAAAAATCACAAATCTCAACAAGTAATTATGGCATAAAACAACAATTATGGGATTACCTTTTAAATGAGCTAAAATTCTGCACATGAAAACATAAAAGAGTAATGTCAAAAGTAGAAGGATGGAAAAACTATACTAGGCAAATACTAATAAAAATATCTGGCATAGCAATATTAATTTTAAATGGAAGGAGGAAACATTACTAAGGGTAATGAAAGCCACTAGGCAGTTTTTTTTTTTTTAGTTTTAATAAACCAAGAAAGGCTCTAAACATTTATGAACATAATAAGATATATTCAAAAATATGTAAGGGGAAAGTGTTAAATTCATTCTCTTAGAGATTCCACATACCTCTTAAAATGATTGACAGACTAACAAGAAAGAAATTGTGAGGATGTAGGAAAATTTGAACAATATAGACCCAGAAGTTAAAGCAAATTTTTTTTTCTGATAATCAGAAGCTAGACCAAAATAAGGTGTAAAAAGAAAGGGAGTGGAATTTCATGAAAATCAAAGAGATCAGTGGAGTAAAGAAAGGGGATGGAGGGGAAGGAGGAAGGATGGAAAAGGGAGGAATGGTGGAATGAAACTGACCAAATTTTCCTATGTACATATATAAATATACCACAGGGAATTTCACCTTTATGTATATCCATAATGCACTAACTTAAAAAACTATCAATTAATAGAAGGAAGATCACGAGAGTAGAGAAAGGGAACAGGAGGAAGGAGGAGTGGAGGGAAAGGGGAAGTACTGGGGACTGAATTGGAGCAAATTATATTCCGTGCTTGTGTAATCATGTCAAAATGAACCCTAATATTATGTATAATTACAACGAACTAATGAAAAAAATATTTTTGAGCAACACATTTTTCAAGCTGAATCAAATGATCACACGTGGAACATGGGTTGCCAACAATGTATGACACACATTCTTTCCAAATACTTGAGGAACGTTTAAAGGCAAGAAGGAGATATTGAAGTATATTCGATGCTTACAAAAATTCAGAGAAGTAAAGAGAAAGGTAACATCTTTTCCTGGGTCCTGATATTTCCCCTGAATACTAACTAGCTAGTGCCAATTCTAAAGCAGGCCTGCAGAAGAAATTCCTTGAAAGAACGTCAGTGTGGAAAGATTTCAGAGTCACCTACTCCAACCCTACGCCTAATAGAAAAGTCTCCACAGTATCTTCCTAAAGCCTGAGCCTAACCTTATGCCTCTCCAATGATGAGGAGCTGTGTGCTCCCTGGATACTCTCCCATCTTTTAACAAGCCGGCATGATTGCAAACCAATCATTCTTTCACAATAGCAACTCGACTGTACCTCTGAGATAACCAGTCATTCATTATCTTAGAGACTGTGGACAATGTCAAAGAATGGGTCTGGTGGTGATGTAGGAAACTCTACCCTGAGCTCAGATGTTAGGTCTAGGTGACATGGCTTGCTAAGAGCACTTGTGTAATTATCCAAGGCAATTATGAGGAGTTATAGGATAATGTGGTTAGGCTTTATATGCCCCACTCCAGAGGTTCTTGCAAACTGTAGGAACCTCAACTCACACTGGCAGAATACACACATTTCCCATTAAAAATTTTTAAAAGTCATAATGAAAAGCACATATAATGAAAAACAGCAAAATCCTGCCCTGTCCTTTCCTATTACCACTTCTGCCCCCTAGACTAATTTTCAATCCTTTTAGTTGTACCATTTACGACCAAACTTGTAAAATAACACTCTTATACTGATTTTTCTCCAATGTTCTTTTCAGTTTTAGATTGTAATCTATTTCCTACTAGGGAATAGATGAACTTTGCTCTTATATACCTTCTTCCCCCCTACACTTCTTCATTCTTGACAATCTCAGTATAACTCTCTTCTGCTTAAATATATATGAAAAGTTTACATTATTATGATAAAATAAATTTTGTTCAAGGATGAGTCCATAATAGTACACAATGATAAATAGCATTTATTTCCATGTGCAACTTTTTTTCCCTCTGGAGAACATAGTGCCTTTTAAAAGATTTTCCTCAATGATTTTTATGTGTAGGTTGAGCATCACTAACCTGAAAATTCAAAATCTGAAATGCTACAAAATCTGAAACTTTTTGAGCACTGACATGACAACCACTAGTAGATAATGCCACACCTGGCCTTAAGAGATGGGTCACAGTCAAAATGCAGGGGCACTAAAAATAGCATCTAAGATTGCCTTCAGGCTGTGTATAAGATAGATGTACTCATACACAAACGAATTTCTTGATTCAACTTGGGTTACATCGCTAAGATATCTCATTTTGCACATGTTCCAAAATCTAAAATAAAATCCTTTATCTGAAACACTTGATTCTCAATATGTTAGATATTCATTCTGTACCTCTCATTCCTTCACCCACAATCCTCTAATAGAACTAAAAATTTTTTCTTTAGTTCAGCCTCATCAGGTATACTAAACATTTCATTTCTTCAAGATTGATATCTCTCTCTCTCTCTCATTTCCATTCTTTTCCATGACTCTACACTATTTAATCTATGCTGCCGTATTGTTGGAACTTCCCTTCACAATCACCCTGGGAATTTCCTTTTTTCCTGGGAATTTCCCTCCTTTTCCATTGTACCACATTCAATTCCTGTCTCCTAACCCCTGTGTCTTCCACTTTCTTTGTTCTGGTAAAGTATATTCCAAAATAAATTTTTTTTTAAAAAAGTGTAAAGTTTAAAAGACATTGTAATGAGTATTGAATTATGAATTAGAAAAGTTTTTCCATCAGAATTTTAAAAGCACATTTCTAGTCTTCTAATTTTATTTGTTGAGGCTAAAAAGACTAATCCCTAATTCTTGACTCTTTTTCTGTGACTTCTTATGTGGACATTTATGTGAAAAGTTAAAAACAATTAATTTGTCAAATAACAGGTTAATTTATTCCTATCTTTCCATTGTCAGATAATATAACATCTTCATTTAAGTAAGCCTTTAAAACTCATGTTTTCTAAACACATTTAATGTCATAAAAATCACCACAATAAGAGATTTTATATTAATATGTTAAAATAGAAAGGTAATTTACCAAAATACTAAAAGTGACACTACTAAGTGATGAAATTTGGGGAGTTTCCTCAGTTTAGTAATTTCTATATTAAAAACACTCCTGAAAACTGTGTTTATTTTTATAGTTGGGCTTGAAAAATGTGTTCTAATGTCACGTTGAAGTCCTCCTGAAGCCAGAAATAAGTATGAATAATACATTGGAAAAAAAGAGATTAAAATAAATCATTATAAATGTTGTTTTAATCTCAGATTGCCAACATTATAAATTTGTAACCTATAGCAAAGTTAATAAAATTTGTCAGTGAACAACTGTATACCTACTATCTAGACAATAGCAATAACATCTTACCAAACTTTTATCGCCTATTTATCCATCAATCTGTTCCTCTATACACATCAATTTTCTTCTTTTTTGAGTATTTCAGATTAAATAGCACACACAAGTATACTTCTTTCTAAATATTTCATCATTGTACTAACAATATTAGTAATTATTACTTTTAATATTAATATTATCAATAATATATTTGGCAACATATTAACTAGAAGAGTTCAATTTATAATACTTTTTTTTTTAAGAAAGAGGGACAGTGAGAGAGAGAGAGAAAGAGAGAAACAACTTTATTTAGTTTTTCACATGGCCTTAGTTGCTCCAACACTCAGTTGTGTACGTGGTGCTGGGGTTTGAACCCGGGTCCTCATGCTTGCCAAGCAAGCGCCGAAACCACTGAGCCACCGCTCCAGCCCCAGTTTATAATACTTTTGAGATAAAATTTGAAGTGCACATATGCTGAGTCTTTTTATATTTATAATTTTTTATTAGTTCAACATAGACTTACATATTGGATAGAATTGTTGTTACATAATTACGCATACATGGATATTGATATAGTGAGATAGTAAGTTGAGGTTGATCCTAGACCAGGATAGGATCTACCCCTCTTCATCCATTCCCCAACCTCATTTCTCCTCTGTAATTTCACCATACTATAGTATGCTTTCCATAGTGGCTGAACCAGTTTGCAGTCCCACCAGCAGTGTAGTAGTGTTCCTCTTTTCCCACAGCCCCTCCAGCATCTGCCGTTGTTTGTATTTTTCATTTTTGCCACTCTAACAGGAGTGAGGTGGTATCTCATTGAAGTTTTGATTTGCATTTCTCTTATAGCTAATAATGTAGAGCATTTTCT
>PVKS010045995.1:0-13520 GCA_004027875.1 Aplodontia rufa
AAGAATGGATCCAAAAACTGTGGTACATTTATACCATGGAATATTACACAGCAATTAGAAACAATGATATTGCAGCCTTCGAAGGTAAATGGATGGCTATGGAAGAGATCATGATGAGTAAAATCAGCTTAACCCAGAGATCTGAGGGTCGATTGTCTCCACTCATCTGTGGAGGTGGGGACTAGACCCTGGACAATGAAAAAGTTGGTCTAGTAGCATGAGTTAAATCCAGATAAGATGTAATGGTTTATAATCTAATACTTTTTTTAGAGTTATAGTGGGAAGGGGAAGGGCGGGAAAGGGAGGGTAATTGGGGGGGCACTCCTGGGGATAAATGCAATATCCAGAATATATACACATTTTATATTATTTTGCTAAAATCTTGTAAGGTTGCTCAAAAATAAAATAAAAAGAAGAAAAAAAAAAGAAATGGGGAAATGTGTTACAATGGCCCACATGTGAAGAATCTCGCCCCTGTTCAGGTGGTCCAAGTCCCTTTAAATTCGCATCGGACTGATGCTCTCCCAGAGGGCTGTCATCTGGTCCACATGAAATGTGAGAGGCTGAGTCTGGAGGATGATAAGTTCAAGTCCACACTGGGCAACTCAGCAAGACCTTGTCTCAAATAAAGTTACAAAGGTTGGGGATGTAGAGAGCTCAGAGGTAGAGTGCTTCCCAGCATGCAGAGGGCTCTGGATACAATCCACCATACTACAAGAAGAAAAAAACTAAATTTGTAAATGTCCTATGTACACAGATCACATTGTTTTTAAAAATCTGTTTATTTGTAATTACACATAAAATTCGACTAGTTCATGGGTGTCATGACATTCTGATACATGTGTATATTGTGTAATGTTTTATGTGGGTAAAGAACTATCTCCTCAAGCATTTTTTATTACACTGGTAAAAGTATTCAAAGTCCTTTTAGCATTCTGTATGGTACAGTATTATTTATATCACCCTCTGAGCGTTAGACTGTTAGAACTTTTCCATTATGTAACTTAGAACCCGTGGAACTTCTTCCCCATACTTCATCCCTCCCCTTGTCTTGGATTACCACTATATCTATTCTCAAAACCTAAGACAGCAAATTATTTTTTCTCTTTAGTACTGGAGATTAAACCTATAGGCACTTAATCATTGAAAAAAAAAGTTCCATGCTTTTTGTTAGGCAGAATTAATATAATTAAAATGGCCATTCTGCCAAAAGCCCTATACAGATTCAAAACAATCCCCATTGAGATAACAATGTCATTCTTTATAGATATAGAAAAAGCAATTCTCAAAATTCATTTGGAACAACAAGAAACCTAGACTAGCCAAAATATTACTAATCAGGAAAGATGAAACAGGCAGTTTTGCAATTCCAGATCTAAAACTATACTATAGAGCTCTAATAACAAAAACAGCATGGAACTGGCATCCAGATATCATGTAATGTTACATAACCTAATACTTGTTTTAGAGATGTTGTGGGAAGGGGAAGGGAGGGATAAGGGTATGTCATTGGGGGGGCACTCTTGGGGGTAAATCCAATTACAGAAGCTATATACATTATACATTATTTTGTTAAAATTTGTATGATTGTTCACCAAATAAATTTCTCAATAAAAATTATTTGGCAGAAAAAAATAGATATGATGACTAATGGAATAGAACAGAAATCTTTAAATATCTGATCTTTGACAAAGGGACTCCAAATATAACATGGAGGAAAGACAGCCTATTCAACAAATGCTGAACAAACTGGACAGGCATTTGCAGGAAGTTGAAATTTGATTCTTATCTCTCACCTTGCACAAAAATCAAATCAAAATGGATCAAGGAACTAGGAATCAAACCAGCTACCATACAACTGCTAGAAGAAAAATTAGGACCAACATTCCAGTATATGGAAGTTGGGAATGACTTCCTAAACATGACTCCCAAAATGAAAGAATTAAAGTCAACAATTAATGAGTGGGATACCATCAAATTAAGAAGCTTTTCTTCAGCCAAACAATTGGTTGAAACTGTCAAGAGAGAACCTAAGGAATGTGAGAAAATCATGACCTGTATTTCTTCCAACAGGGGACTCATATCCAACATTTCAAATGAACTAAAAAAACTTGATATATAAAATACAAATAATCCAATCAATATATAGTTCAGAGAGCTCAACAGAAATTTCTCAACAGAGGAAATCCAACAAGCCAATGAATATATGAGAAAGTGTTCTAAATCACTGCTAATCAGAGAAATGCAAATCAAAATTACATTAAGATTTCACCTCACTGCAATCAGACTGGTAAAGATGAAGAATAGTAACAAATGTTAGAGGGGTTGTGGGGAGATAGGAACACTAGCACACTCTTGGTGGAACTGCAGACTTGTACATCCACTCTGGAAGGCAGTGTGGTGACTCCTTAAGAAATTAGGGGTGAATCCACCAGCTATCCCTCTTCTTCATATTTTCCCAGAAAATTTAGTATCAGCCTATTACAGGGACACAGCAAAATCCATGTTCATAGCAGCACCATTTACAATAGCTAAATTATGGATCCAACCCAGATGCTCCTCACTGGATGAATGGATCCAAAAGTTCTGTTGTATATATATATATGTATATATATATATATATATATACACACATATATGTATACACATATACATATACATATATATACACATACATACGTATATGTGTATACGTATATATGTGTATATACATATATATATATATATATATATATATATATATATATAATCGAGTTCCAATCAGCTATTAGAAAAAAATGGTATTGTGACCTTTGAAGGTAAATGGATGGCAATGGAAGAAATCATGCAGCACAAAGTTAGACAAACCCAGAGAGTCAAGGGTCAAATGTTTTCCCTCATTTGTGGAGGCTAGATCTAAGCTTAGGCTTGGGTGAAAGGTATTCAAACTTACGTATTGGACCCTCCAAGGGCATAACAACACATAATCTAGGGAAACCATAGACATGTGTGGGGACAAATGTGGGTGATGGGAGAGGAAGGAAAGATAGAGTGGGATTTAGGGGAGAAATCAACAATGTAGAATAGTCTTTACTCCTCCTGCCAATAACTAAAACTTTATTTATGCAACCATTGAATTCTGGAAAATTCACAATCTTATACAAATACAGATGGATAGACAGACAGATGGATGATAGAGACATTTATATTTGCTAGAGGGGTGTGATATAGAATAATAAAGAGACTGGGGATTGGGCAATATGGGGGTAACTGGTTTATGATCAAATGCATATCACAATGTTATTTTATACACATTTACGAATGTACAACTCAACTCCTTAATAAAATATAAACAATTTAGCAGAATAAAAATATACAGCCTATGGTAATGGATCTGGGGGCGAAATGGAACTGTCTGGGGGCTGAAGCTGGAAGCTGGAGGCTGTTGCCACCCCTCAAGTAAAGCATTACTCCTATCCCAACTGCATCTTGCATCTTATTCTACCTGCTGGGTTCTCAAATCTGTTTCCTGAGCCTCACCCTCAGTCCAACAGCATTGAAAATTCTTGTATTAATAACTATCAAGTTCCTCCCTTGCTCTGTAATACTTTAGAAGCATTTCAACATTAATGCATAGGATAAGAGAAATAAGGCTGTTAGGATTTTCTCTCAGAGAAATCTGTCAAAAATTCATGATCATCCAGGATTGGTGGCAGATGCCTATAATCTCAGTGACTTGGGATGCTGAGGCAGAAGAATCACAAACTAGATAACTTAGCAAAATCCTGTTGCAAAATAAAAGAGGGGATCTGGGAATATACCTCAGTGGTATAGTAAGCCTGGGCTCAATCTCCAGTTCCAAAAAAAAGCAGAGTTCCTGGGAAAAACAGAGGCGAGTTGCTAGAGTACATTGGACTATGGTATCATGCTGAGCATAGGCTAGCATAGCAGGAAAGGAAAACAAATCCCAGTGAAGACTGTGATCCCCTCTCCTCCTACAGAAAGTTCACGGTGGTCAGAGTACAATCTTGTAATTTTATGCCATGGACTCAGGCACTGCAGTTTGCTTTAATCAGAAAGAAATTTCTGAACATGGGAGAATTTGGAGGGTATTATGTTGGCAAGAATGTGTACGTTTAAACATGTTATAGATGGTTCTGAAAGGCAGTCTGATTTTTTTTTAAAGAGAGAGAGACAGTGAGAGAGACAGAGAAAGAGAGAAACAACTTTATTTAGTTTTTCACATGGCCTTCGTTGCTCCAACACTTAGTTGTGTAAGTGGTGCTGGGGTTTGAACCTGGGTCCTCGTGCTTGCCAGGCAAGCACCGAAACCGCTGAGCCACCGCTCCAGCCCCAGGCAGTCTGATTTTTGAACCACCACTGTATAACATACATTAATGGATTTCATTTTTTATTTATTTTTTAATTAGTTGAGCATGTTCTCACATATTGGAGGGATCTGTTGCTACATATTCATATATGCATAATGACAAATTAATTTGAGCCTGATCTTTATCCCATATCTCCCCCACTTCACCTACTCCCTGCTCCCTTGTCTCCAATGTGATGCCCCCTACTACATATATAAGTGACCATATACATGTATATTAATTTTTGAGTTTTCAAATTTTGAATGCCTGCTTGAGTATTTTTTGGCTTCCCTGGGAGTCTACTATACCATGATGTGTAAAGGAGAGAGGAGAAAGGGTTAATTTTATTTTTTCATCTGGTCATTGTTTGTCCTCCACTTAGTTGTGTATGTGGTGCTAAGGATCAAATCTGTGTCCTTGCACATGCTAGGCAAGCACTCTACCACTGAGCTACCTCTCCAGTCCCAATGGATTTGATTTTTGAAGGATGAAACTGAAACATATGTACTGAAACTACATTAGATGTAAATTCACTTTAATTTGAAGATTTGCAATTTAAAATAAAATTATGCCTTATCTCTAATATATTGTCATTTTCTTTCCTTAGCCAGTTTGGTAGGTAGAAAAGATATAGGCTGAAAGCCAAATACCAACTCCAGATAAATACCACAAAGTTCCTTGCTTACAAAGTCCCATAGTAAATGCATGTCCAATATCTGGCTTGAAAACTTCCACCTGGATGTCTAACTAGTATCTCCTATGTCAAATTCTTCCCTTCCAAATCTACTCCTCCTACTGTTTCCATCTTTGGATAAATCCAAGTAACCAGTCTAATTGGATCATATAGGAAGAATGGGCATTGAAAACAGTGGTTCAATGACAATCTGGAAACAGCTGTGTAAATCCAACAACAGTATAGCAGCCTCACTTTGAGATCTCTTCAACACAGGGATCATGAGAGATTGGACATGTTCCACTTGAAAAGGACACAAAAATGCATGTCCTCAGAAATCCAATCTTCAATCAAAGTAAGGAGATGTTGGAGATGAAAGGACTAAGAGGGAAAGGCAGGAAGGGGTGGGCCAGGGGTGAATCCTGAAGGGAATAACTGACAGAATAGGTTTGATCTCCAAAATTGGATTGCGATTCCGGAGCTAGAAGATCCCCAAGTGTAGGGTTGTGCCTCACCTCCCAATCTACACAATGCCCACTGGTAGGCACCTAGTAATTAATGGGTAAAGACTGAACAACTGGTTATCCACTCTCTACTTCCACTTAAGTGACTGCAGGTTTCAAGGTGTCAATATTTCCAGCATGGCTGATTTCCAGTTGCCAACATTATATCACTGAATGTACAGTTGGGGAAGGATGTGCACAATCAGTTCTTGTAAGCGAGCATGCATTGGTCCCAGCATACCCCTTGTACTCACTGAAAATTTACTAAATCATAACATGACTCTGTCTGGAACTGAATTATAGGTAAGAAAAATGTCCTTTTCCCCAATTAACATATGTTTATGTGTGGGATTAATCATGTGTGTCAAACAAAAGCAGATACTGACTTTGGATATGGTTTATGATAACCAACTCAGAAAGAATAAACATGAACATTGCCTCCTCCATCCCCTTGCTTTTTTATATATTTTATATCTCTCAAGTAGAGAAAGGCATGATCCTACAAAGTGCAGTGGTTTGCCTATGTATGCTTTGTATGTTCATTCATGGCCACCAATGGTTGGGATATAGGTAACTCATATCATCCTCAGCTTTCTTTTAATTAAGAACTTTAGTTATCATAAAATCAAAAATACATCCAAAAATATGTATATTTTCTCAAAATTAGATTTATCCCCTAGAGCCCACCCTCTTCTCCCACCCTTACCCCTGTCCCCTGCCCCGCCCCCCTCCTTCCTGATACAGCTCTATGAATGCCCTAGGTTATTTGTTGCTATACCTTTTGTGGGTCTTCAAACAGATTGGAAAGTTGTCTTGAAATGTTGTCCAGCCTGATTTTTGTAGCATTTAAATGGCTGTTTTACTAGACTGATAAACTTGTTACATATATTACAGTTTTTTATCTAACATATGGAAATTTTAAAAAGCAAAAATAAGATGGTGTTAACGTAGAAGTATTAGTAGAGAAGGGAAAGGAAACACGTGGGAAGGGGCAAATGGAGAGGGCAAGAGAGTAAGAAGGAGGGTGAACATGAACAAAGCACAATATATGCATTAAGGAACTTTCACAGTGAAACCCATCAATTTATATGATTAATACATCTTAGTAATTATAACTTTAAAGTGTGACAATAACAAGTGCTGGAGGTGTGGTTACTGGATCACTCACACTTTACTAGTAGAAATGTATATTGACACAGTCATTCTAGAAACTACACAGCATTTTCTTATAAAACTATATAATTACTTATTATACAACTCAGTAATTGTACTATTGGTCATTTATTTCAGAGAAATGAGAACTTATGTCCACATGACAACCTGTATGTGAAAATTCCTAGCAGTTTTATTCATTCATTGTAGTTGAAAACTGAAAGCAACCAAACTGTCCCTGGTTCAATCTCTAGTATGTACCTGTAATGGAGGTTTACTAAACTAAAAGCAATGAAATATGGACATATGCTTCAACTTGAATGGACCTCTAGCACATCATTCTGAGTGAAAGTCAATTTTAAAAGATTACATACTGCATATAGCAATTATCTAATAGCCATTTAGTAACAAAACTGTAAAGATGGAGAAAAGATCAGTCATAACCAGGGACAGGGACCAGAAATGGGAGTGACTATAAAGAAGTAGCACATGGGAGTTACTTTATAGTAATTGAACAGTTTTGTATCCCAATTATGATGATGATTTTAAAAATTTATGTATGAATCAAGTGGTCTATAGATACACACACACACACACACACACATACACACGCATACAAACACACTCACCAAATACAAATAAAAATTAGCAGAGGGGCTAGAAAGGTGGCTCAATGGTAGAATGCCTGGAATCTGTGAGGACCCAGGTTCAAACCGTAGTGCCACATACACAGCTAAGTGTCAGAAAAGCAAAAACCAGATGAAAAATTTCTTTCTCTCTTTCTGTCTCTCCCTTTCCTCTCTCTCTCCCCTACAAAAAAAAGTGGAGTATAAATCATGCATGTAGTCTAGTTAATAGTATTTTATCAATGTCAATTTCCTTGTTTTGATATTTTATTACAGATACATAAGTCTCACCATTGGAAGATTGGATAAAGGCCTCAAGGGAGCCTAGTATCTCTTTTCCAATTTAATATGAAATATAGTCATTTTAAAATTTAACAAATTGGTGATAAAAATATTGGCCAGAAAAGTTACCACAGCCAGCATGTTTTTATGCTGCTGTAAGGATGAATTGTTACAACAATTGGAAAATATATATGAAGACTGCTACAATTATTCCTAATCTTTGATTCTGTAGGAATCTTTCTTGAGAGTTAATCAGATATTTGTTTAAACACATGTGCAAGAATGTTTACAGCATACTACTAATGCATAAGAAACAGCCTATTTAATAATAGAATTATGACTAAAAATGAAGTCTTCTCCCTAAGGTAGATTATCATGTAATCAATAAAACCCACAATTTTTAAGAATGTTTTGTACATGAGGTAATGCTAGATAATAACCTGGATACATAATCATATGTGCACTACAATGCCAATGTTAAAAACAAAATTATTAATAAATTCAAAGAAAAAAGTACCATAATATTCCCATAATTTTTCTCTACATGGTTAGATTTTATGAAAATTTTATTTCTTTATGCTTTCCTAAAATTTCAAATGTATCATGAATGTACTTTACTTTGCATGGAAAAATTATGTGTGTATGTGTGTGCATATGTACACACACACACATATATATACATATATGTGTATATTTTTGTGTGTGGTCTAGCTTTTTATTTTGGAGACTTTGATGTGCTATCATTAAAACATAGATTCTGATTCAGAAGATCTGGAATCAGATCTGAGAGCCTGCATTTTTAGCAAGCTCTTACACTATGTCCACATTTGAGCAGGATGGATAAAGCTTAGTCAAGTTCAAAATGATCACAAAAAAGTTCATCTGAATAGAAAGTAAATGTAATTTCATTTATAATCATTTTTATTTAGATACATTGCAGAAAATTCACATCATTAAGGTTTCTTAACAACCCTGTACTCACACTAGATTCTCAAATTTGACAAAGAAGCTAGAGCATGTTTCAACCAATCAGATTTCCATTCAAAAAATTGTGAGGAAAGTGTCTAATGATTGAAAACATGTACCAAAACATCATTTAAAAAATCTAAATAGATTAAAGAGACAATGATTCTCTGCCAAGCTAAAAAAGAATTTGGATGGATAAATGCAACAGAGGAACGGTAATTAACATTGAGCACTAACTGTGTGCCAGGTACCATGCAAACTTTTTAAATGCATTATCTCATTTAATCTTGACATTAAAGCAGTCAAGCACAGATTATCTTTTTCCCATGTTACCAATGAGTACAATATTTCTAGTCCTCACAGATAATAATTTAAGTATCATTATTCAGATTTTATAAGCAATGAAACTAAGTCATAGAGAGATAAGGTAAGTTGCCCAGAGTTTTCCAGCTATCATTTGGAAGAGTGCAGTTTCCAACTCAAAGGTATACCCCTCAATGAACTGCCTCTTTGAGAGAAAGAGAACTACATTGTCATGCAAAGCATACACTTCTGTGTGCCGCAAATCATAAACACAATTTTAAAAGCAAATAATAAGCTAGGGAACTATTCATAACAATTATGGCAGAAGGTAATTATACTTAATATATAAAGAGCTAATAAAAATTGAAAAGAAAAACACAAGTATCCTAGTGGAAAAATAGATCAAAGGCAGGTACAGCAATCAACCAAAGAGAAAATGTGTGTGTGCGTGTATTTACGTACACACATGTGCACACTCATATGCAATATATTAAACAGGAGAAAAAGTAACCAAAGTATTAATAAGTATATCTTCATGGTTAAAGTATTAAATTATTTATAGTTTTATTTCTTTTTATATTTACTTATATTGTCTGCAATGGGTATGTATTACTTCTGTAGTCCAAGAAAAATTAAAGCTAGTCATCTTGGCTACAGAAAACCTTGGTTTCATTGTAATTCCTAATCTTGTGCTCCATTGTCCTCTGACAGTTCATATTGCCTTTGACAAGTCTCTCCAGATCAACATTCATTTGTGTGTTCATTGATTCATTAATTCATTCACCTATGTAGTAAATATTTATAGAGCATGAACTAGTGCATAGCAAGCAATAAACAAAATATGCAGACTTCAACTTTGTGCATACAAAGCTACATTAGGAGATAGTGGTTAACTTACTGCATGATTAATTGATCATTAATGGTGTACAAGATTTCCTGATCTATTACAGATAGTTACCAGTACTCTGCTTACTCGTATCATCTCCACATATGCTGTGTAAAATGCTCCCTGCCTGCTGAGAAATATATGTACCAATCTTTTATATGAGGGTTAAACTTACTTAACATTGCTACTGTCTTCAATTAATGTTCTGATTGAATTATTTGAGATAATTACAGATTGAAATGTAGTTGTAATAAATAACACAGAGAGATTCCATATCCCTTTGAACCAGTTTTCCCAGTGGTAATGTTTTATAAAATTATAGTACAATAACACAATGAGGATATTGGCATTAATGCAATCTTACCATTTTATTTATATATCCCCAGTTTTACTAATACTCACTTGTGTTTTTTGCATATGTAGTTAGTTATATGCATTTTATGACCATGTATTTTATGTATCTACTACCACAGTCAAGATACAGAACAGAACAGTTCGATCACCACGAGGGTCTCTTTATAACTGTATTCACCTTCCTCCTCAAACTCTTCCCTGATCCCAGGCCTAACCTCTAGCAGTCACTAATGTCCTCCATAGTTAATAAGTGGGTGAAACATAAAGAGATATTCCAGGGAAAAGGGCATACAGATGACAAACACATAGGTATTCAACATCATTACCCACATAGGAAATGAAAATTCAAACCACAATGAGATATCACTACACACCTATCAGATTAGCTCAAATAAAAAAAATTAGTGACAACACCAAATGGTGGCAAGGATGCAGACAAACTGGGTCACTTATACATTGATAGTAGGAATGTAATATGTAATAGCTACTCTAAAAAAAGATTGCTAGTGTCTTGTAAAACTAAATGTGCAGTGATCACACAGCCTAGCAATTGCACCCTTGGGCATTTACCCAAAAGAAATAAAAATTTAAGTTCACACACAAAAAATCCATACACAGATGTTCATGGCAGCTTTATCTTTTATGGCAGCTTTATTTGTAATAGCTCCAAATTGACAACTCCATATATACTTCAGCAGATGAATGAATAAACAAACTGTGGTACATTCATACCATACGTTGCTATTCAGATATACACATCTATGTGACACTCCAGGGTGTTATGATTAGGGGGGAAAGAACAGCCAGACCAAAAGGTTATACAAAATATTATTCCATTTGTAAAACTTTTTCAAAATATAATTTATTGTGATTACTTCTTTTAAAATTTTTGATTCTTCTTCTCAGGCCCTTCGACAAAATCAGCTTCTTAACTGAAGAATCTAGATGATTTTGTACAGTCTCTATCAGTACATTGATGCTAAGCCTGAGGGTTATGTTATTGGTGGTTATCACATCCTACTTGCTTTGATCTATATATAATGTAATTCTACCAGAGAATTTCAAGGAGTGAAAAGAATATTTACTCACTTGGTATAACCATCTCCAATTTACTGAGGAGAAGAAACTGAGGCTCAGAGAAGTTGAATGTTTTGTCCCAAACTATACAGCAAGTTCTTAGTACATAGGCAGAACCAGGACTATGAGATATCCTCACTCAGCCAAGAGTTCTCACACATCATTTGTTCTCGAGTGTGGGGCTACTGATCATACTGCTTTCTTCCTTTCTCTAAAGACATTTCCTTACTTTTTTGGGATAAGTTGCTGCTGTCAATCAGGAGTCCTGCTGTGGAAGCCAAATGAAAAAATATGCATTCCATACTGCTTGCTCACTGTTTGTTATTAGTTTGTGATGGTGGTAATGATGTTTCTGATGATGATAGTGATGACAAGATGAACAATAACAGCTAACATTTACTGGGGTCTTATGTTTCATGCATTATTCTAAATGTTTTACATGAGTTACCTCATTTAATTCTCAACTATATGAAGTGGGTTCACAGGGATTTTATATGCAGTGATTTCTCACCTGTTTTTCCTATGTGTCATATGGCATCAGTGTCCCCTATTGTGTATGGAAAGCCTTCCTTGGGAATGAATCCAGGAGTCATGTTGCTTTAACTTAGAGTATGCTCTCCGATCCTCAGCATCACAGAAGACCTGTGTGTCTTTGATAGTGAGTAGAAGTTCAATACTGACAATTACAGCCATATACCTGGAAACCTGTGCAGGATAAATTCATGAGGTCATTCTAGCTATATTTTATTCCTTATCATAGAACTGTCTTAGTGAAAACCAGCAAAACTCCAAGTTCTACCATTTCTGATTACAGGTTCTTCAGCACAGCACTTATACCTTCTGAGTCTCAGTTTCTCTGTCGGTATACAGGGATAATAACATTCACCTGGGAGGATTGTTGAGCGAGTTAGAAATAATGTATGTAAAGTGCCTCATACATCAAAGACAGTCAATCAATTGTGGTTAATAATATTAGGACTTTTTTGTTGTTCCTGGGAAGCCAGCAGTATACAGCCACACATTTTTCAACACAGTTTGCTCCTTTGCATCCTCACACCATCTATGAAGTTCCAGGGGATTTTTTTTGAAGCACTGTATTGCAATTCTATGATGGTACTTAAAATATGCAAAGTTTACAGGGATGAGGCTGAAAGTTGGGTACTTCTTGTTATTTTTGCTATATCCTTTCCTTTTTATGTTCTCTTAGTCTTCTGTTCCTGCTCCTGGTCTTCAGCTGTTCTAGAAGATTCCATAATTCACTCTTCTTGATCTTCAACTCCTCTTTCTTCCACAGCATCCTTCTGGAGACTGATACAGCCGTGTGGCTCACTTATCTCTTCTGCATCAGTTCATCCACCTTCTCATTACACTACTTCCTTGCATCCTCTTTCTTCATTTCTTCAGCCATTCAACATTTATTAAACAGCTACTTAGAGCCACACACTATTCTTATCAGTCACAACACCACAGTGAACTAGATGGACAAACACCCAACCCTTGTGTAGTTTGAAATCTAGTCAAAAAAGCTACCTGGTTTCTATTATTAATGTGGCTAAAATTTAAAGCAATTTTATATTGTATATTATTGGGGAATTTTCAACAGTTGAAGCAAATATGGTAATTTAGAGGACAGTGCCCAAGCTATAAATGACTTTTAAGTTCCATATTCCTGCTGTATGCCTGCATGCCAAGCATATTCCATCTGTGAAATTGTGCTTAAACACCTGGAACCAGCACTTTGAGAACCAAAGACGGAGAAAACAAGAACATTTCCTGCTACTTCAAAAGATCCTTCCAGTGAATTATTCATCACATGCCTCTTCTATGTCTATCTGGTCTGCCTCTGGCTCTATACTGACTCATATAACCTTGGTGAGGTCATTGGTTCACTCCCTGTTCCCATTTGTTAGGCTCTGCTATTTCAGCTCTCCATAGACTGGCATGTCCTAATTGGAAACTGTATGATTTTGTTGTCGTGCAATTTGAAGTGTACAGAGCTTACTCTTAGCACTATTTCCTAGCTTACAACTTATGGCTTGAAATATTAGGACCACTCTTAGAGAAGGAAAATCATTGACATACACCGCCCCCCTAACAGTGATCATCTTTTTGGTAAAGATCAGTCCTGTGCATAGATTGCTCCCAGCTGCTGCCCCTTCCTCTTGGTTTAGTAACATACAACTTGGGGTCTTCTGGCCATATTGAACTACCACCCCGAAAGCAATCCCAGCAGAACTACATGAGCATTAACTACAGCAGCACCACTCTGGCCACCTATATCCTCCCCTAGCTGTTGGAATTACATCTCTCTTATTACTAATATTTCTCCTTTTCTCAAACCCCTTGCTT
>PVKS010045996.1:0-13533 GCA_004027875.1 Aplodontia rufa
TAGGAATCGGTCCTATGGTCTAGGACCCCAACCTCAGAGGAGAAGTGCAGCCACCTTGGTGTTGGAAACTCTGGAAACTGGAAGAGCACTCAGAACCAGGACTCACTCAGGGCTCTGAGGGTAAGTTGTGGGTAGCTGTGCTGTGTCTTTGGGGCTGATGATACTCGTGCTTCTGGAAGTTACTAAATGTACACAGGAATATAATGTGCAAGCTTCAAATAATTCTCACAGGTCCCCAGTCTCCCTCTAGCTCCCCCATGGGCAGAATTGCCTAGGGAGGCCTGGCCAAGAAGTGCAATTTGTGGGTTTCTCTCCATGTGACAAAGCAAAGTGCAAAGGTGAAGGTGATATGGAATTGAGAGACACCAAGTTCACACACATACACACATGCACACTCATACACAGACATATACACATTTACACACAGTCAATCCATTAGTGAGCCTTTGCTCAATAAACACAAAGAACTATTTGAACAAAAAATAAACTTGTAGGCTTGCCTGGTGGGGGTAGTAAGTGGTAAAACGTTGGTCTAGGGTGTGCAAGGCTCTGAATTCAATCCCCAGTACAGCAAACATAAATAACAACAATAAAAAATTATGACAATTGCTTGAAATAATGAGAAGTAGGAATGTTCTAAGGAATCACATTTATTAAAATGTGAATATTTATGATCCTGAGACAGTGATCTCTGGAGCATTTTCTTAGTGGTTTCTAACATTTGTAAGAACATTTCTGCTGTTAGGATACTGAAAGTTTATGCATAGAAAATTTCATTGAGGATTGGAATTAATTTCTGAAGTTGCAAAATTTTGCTCTTCTGTTCCAGGTACAGTTTAAACATTGATCTGTTCTGTGCTATTTCAGAACCCAGCTATGCCATATCAGTTGAAGCTAAAGCACCTTTATGAAGTTCCTGACTTCTGCAACAAGAAAAACAACAAAAACAAAAGCAGAAGTAAAAGGGGAAATATAAAATATGGTGCAACAAAATGCTTCTTTTGCACAGGTTTTCTCTGTTTCTCTACTCTCCCTGGCGGCGGGCCACTGTCCACACTCCCTCCATGACCTTCTATCAGGCAATTCGGTGGCTCCCAGTGGGCATAACAATGGCAGTGATGTTTGTTATTGCAGATACCTTTCATGTTACAGGTCTTTGCTGTACAATCTGTTCTCCAGTATAACATAGAGACACACTTTCGGTGGATGCATACATGTTCTGTGCCACACTCTGTGCCATCTTTCACATCACCAATATCTGGTATGGTCATCCCAAAATGATAGTCTGTACTCCAGCAGGTGATACCACCATAACTAATCAAATGCACAGTAGAGTGATCTATCAATTTGGGAATTTTTGTCACATTCTGACAGTAAACTCTCCCACATAGGCTATCTAAGACATTACATTTTATATAGTCTTCATTACCCAGACCACAGTTACCAAAGCGGTCACCTCGGGTATTCAAGTCCGTGTAGCAATTCTGTTGTGCATTCCAAGATTCCTTGCCAAAAATTTGCCTACACTGCTCATCACGTGCATTACATCTCTTTTCATGGCAATAGCCAGCACCATCCATGCAGGTCAGCCCGTCCTGCACATACAGGTCTTCTGGACACTCAGGTGATGTACCATTGCACCATTCTGGAAGATCACACTCATTTTCCCTTTTTCTACACACTGTACCTGATGGCATGATCTGGCAGTCATAGCAACAAAGCCCAGAAGCACAAGCAGCTCCAGATCTCAGTTGGCAGGTTTCCGAACAACATGGATTTTTACTACATAATGTTCCACAGTCACACACCTCTCCTTTTTCAACCACACTGTTGCCACAGTGATTCTTATCCAAAAAGGCCTGTTGTTGTGGTATATTGTACATACAGGTAAACTGTCGATTCCAATATGAGGCATAACTGCAATTGCTGAATTTCGTGGAGTTATATTCATTTCGAAACATTAAGCATGTGGGATGCCCGCAGCTACATGTTTCTTTATCATGCCCCATACCCAAGTTATGACCCATCTCATGTGACACAGTAAGTGAAAAGTTAAACAATCCATCTCCAAGGAAACTATCAACTCCACAATCTTCAGTAGCATGACATACAGTTCCGACATAGGCTATGCCAAGATACATACCAAAATCTTGCTTTACAAAAAGATGTACCAGATCATGCTTTATGCGAGGAGTAAGGCTCTGTGTCTTCCATCTACAAAATTCATCCAGGAGTACAGATATGCTATCCACTTCCACAGGGTTTCCTTCAGTCCAGATCTCAAGTGCAAGTAAAACCAAATCAACATCAAGTGGGCTTAAAATAGAGTGTACAGTATTGACAATGAGGAGAACTTCCTGTGTCACAAGTGAGGCATTACTATTCAGATAAAGGTATCGCTCATAGTCTACGACCAATACAGTTTCAAGATATATTTTGTGGGTCCACCAGCCCTCATAGCTGCTTTGCTTCAGAATGGAAACATTACTCCTTTGAAGATTCATTTGTCGTGTTATTTCGTCTTCTGTTAGACCACATCTCCCTGGTGGAAATTGTGTCTCCTCACTGTGAGTTTTATGAACCAGATGTTCAAATGTGGCAGAGAACATTTTGGGTTTGATTTCATAAACAGTGTCATTGATTGCTAGCATTCCTTGAAAGCTCCCCAAACAGGTGCTAAGTGCAACAAGGGATTCTGGATGCCCTTCCACATAACCACCATAGTAGCAGTCATTCTGGCCAAAAGGGTGGTCCTCAAGAAGAGCACCCTGGTCTGTGTAGGTGAATACAGAGAAGTGTCTGGACACCAAAAACTTCTTGGCCTTCATGTGGACAATGTGTCTCTGGCCCCCAAAGTACAGGCTGTAGGAAAGCCAGCCAGGCATGCTCATCCTTCTGTGAGTGCCAGTCACCCTCAAGGGTGTCACCACTTCTGGGGGGCTGTGGTATTGAGAGTGCCCAAATTGGGCCCATCCAGAAAGGAAGAGTAAAATCCCCTGCCAGAGCTGCAAGACAGTGATCTTCACATGCAGCCGGGCCTCACGCACAGCCATCAAGGGCTATAAGTGAAGGGAAGGGTCAGGGCAGGAGGCCCTGTTGGCCTGTGTCCTCCCTTTGATATGGTTGCATGCAGCACTGACTCTTATTGGTATGTCTTCTGGCAGACTCAATCCATCCGAGCAGCAGAACTAAAAAAATAAGATAAAAAGAAGGATAGAAATAGAAGACTAAATTATGATCAATCCAGGAGAAGAGGAGCAGGGTATGGGTTAAAATACTTCAGTGTTTGGTTCAAGGCATGTCTCAATATAGTGCATTAAATTTGCACAGTCAGACGATGGAGGTCCAAAAAAATTGAGTTAATTGCCAAACATGGAGAAAGGACACATGGGTTCATTTGACCCTTCTCTAAATATGTGTACTTGGGTAAACCTTTTCACAATAAAATATTTAACAGAAGAGTCTTTGTGAAATGGGAATAAATATCTTGTTTTGATGAGGGATTCTTGATTTATACATATTGACTTGGAATAAATAACGATAGCTTTTCACTTTTATTTCAAATTATTACTTAGATACATTTCTTAGGAGAAATATGTAAAACTATTCTCATATACATTACTTTTCCTCAGGGTATTTAATATGAACTTCCATCCAACAAATTACTTGTCACATCTTCCTCCATTCCTGACAGGTTTAAATGTTGAAGCATCACTTGTCCTTCAAAAGTATTAAAATCTGGATGGTGGCAGGAGCACTCACCTGTACTTCTAGTACTAGGGACTCAAGTTTAAAGCCAGCCTCGGCCACTACGCAAGTCTCTAACAACTCAGCTGGACTCTGTCTCAAAATAAAATATAAAAGGGGCTGGGAATGTGACTTAGTGGTTAAATGCTGGTGAGTTTAATCTCTGGACCCTATCCCAAAAAAGTATTAAAATCTGCTTATAATGAATACTTCTACAGTCATTAAAACAACCAACAATGCAATTGGAAGGAGAGTACCTTGGGTTGATAGGTGTTACTCAAAGGAGTTCATATTTGATTATACACATTAAAAAAATATTTTTCAAAGCATCTGCTCATATAAAATGAAAACGAAATCCAACAAGCTGGAATGGTAACAGTTGGAAGTAGGAGGTACTATAAGCAAAACAAAGCCCTTTAGAAATGAAGAGGGAATCAATGAATGATAAGCAGAAGGAGGAAAGCTTCAGGGGAAGTAATGTTGCATCAGAGCAAATGAATCAAAATCCCTGACATTTCAGGATCATAGGAAGAAGAGCTTCCAAGATTAACCTTTCCAGATGAATCTAGATGAAAAATAAAATGCACATAAAAATATAAATGAAAAACAAACATTTTGATAATACAAATGTAGTATGATAAATGATTGAAAATGAGAAATCTGATAATGGCACAGTGCGTGGCTTAGAATACTGACTTCTTGCTTTGTTATCAAACAAAATAGCAATGATACTGCATAATATGCAGATAAAGTACAGCATGCTTGAGAAACATAAAAGGATGACACAGGCTAGAATAAATTAATGATCTCGGTCATAAAGTTACACAGAGTGCTTGTAGCAAAGATATATTTAAGAATAGGTAAAATTACATTCAATCTTTTACATATAAAATGCCTATTTTTATTGATCTAGTGAGTGTATCCTTAGTTTTCATGAGATCATGAAAGCAATGACAACATATAAGTGAAGATATTAAGAAGAAAAGTTACAACCAACACTCTAGCATTTGGGAGTATGCAAAGACTTTTTCAATAAGACTCCTAAAGCAAAAGAATTAAAGTCAAAAACCAATCACTGAGTGGTATTAAACTAAAAAGCTTCTGCACAGCCAAGGAATTGTTCAAAGTTGTCAAGAGAACCTACAGAATGGGAGGTAATCATGGCCTGTGATTCCTCCAACAGGGGACTAATATCCAAAATTTACAAAGAAATCAACTTTGTAACAAAACTTTGTAACAAAAACACAAATAATCAAATCAATAAATGGGACCAAGAGCTAAAAAGAAACTTCTCAACAGAGGAAATGGAGCAAGCCATGGAATATATGAATGAGAAAGTGTTCTAAATCACTGGCAATCAGAGAAATGCAAATCAAAACTACATTAAGATTTCACCTTATGCCAGTCAGATTGGCAAAGTTGAAGAATATAAACAATAAGAGATGTTGTAGGGGTTGTGAGGAGCTAGTAACACCAGCACACCGTTGGTGGAACTGCAGACTGGTACAGCTGATCTGGAAAGCAGTGTGGAGAATCCTCAAAAAATTAGGGACAGACCCACCATATGATCCAGCTACCCCTCTTCTGGGTATTTTCCCAGAGGAGTTAGAATCAGCACACTATAGCAACATAGCAAAATCTATGTTCACAGCAGCTCAATTTACAATAGCTAAATTATGATATCAACCCAGATGCCCCTCACTGGATAAATGGATCCAAAAGCTGTGATATATATATATATATATATATATATATATATATATATATATATATTGAATTCTACTCAGCAATTAGAAGCAATGATATTGCAGCCTTTGAAGGTAAATGGATGGCAATGGAAGAAATCGTGCTGAGCAAAGTCAGCCAAACCCAGAGAGTCAAAGGTAGAATATTTTCACTTATTTGTGGAAGCTGGAGCTAAACCCATCTTGGATGAAAGGTAGTCAAACTCATGTATTAGACCCAGCAAAGACATGGCAACTCGTAATTTAGGACAACCATAGATATGTGGTTGGGGAGAGAAGGGAGAGGACAGGTAGATGAAGGGACAGAGAGGGAGAATAGGGTCGGATCTAGGGAGACAATCAATAATGTAGCAAAGCCTTTACCCCCTTGAGAATCCAATAATATTTATGCAATCATTTAATTCTGGAAAATTCACAACCTAAGCATTTATTTCACTTGTAGGTGTGAAATATAGAATAATCAAGAGTCTGGGTTGTGGGCGATGTGGGGGTAACTCTGGTTTAAGAACATATGCCTATCATATTGTTACTTTTATGCAATTATGGTTGTACAATAACTCAACACCTTAATAAAAGAAAAAAAGAACTAACACACTGGATGAGGAAAGTGAAATCTACAAAGAGGGATCTAACCAACACTGACCAATGCTACTTTCCACAGTAAGTATTTCCAACAAGAAAATGGTCAGTTTAGAAACTGTTGCCTCCTAGACCCTGGACACATTTCTCATTAGTTTTTCTTTCATCTTCATTCTAAATTCTTTCACCTCTTCTGTTTGTAATCATTTTCCTGTCCCGTATGGCATCTTCCTTTCATGAAAAGCAGCAGCAATCTTTTCTCTGTTCACATGTGTTTAAGGAGAACTCCTTTCTCCTTCTTAATTTTACAAAATGTTGCATTTAACAATGTGAATTGAGACAACCAAGGGAGATGTTCCCCTTTCTCAGAATCACTGTCCGCCATACAGCATAGATTCAGTCATAATTTTTTTTTATGGCCAATGGCATTTCCAAACCACAAAACTAGCAGTCATCTCATCAACCATTATTTATTTCTTCCTAAATCTTTCAGCAACCTTCCAACTAATCCTGCACAAACCATTAAGTATCTACTCCTTTCTTCTCCAATAACCTTATCCATGCTCTAACTGTGTTAAGTAACCATGTAGGCAACCCACAAGCACCCAGGTGTGTGTCTGTTCCTGTTACAACTCATCCTCAACTATCCATAGACACTGATCTGTATTGGGCCAGCATCATCAGCCAGTTTAACTCTAACATCTCAGTTAACCATAACTTGATTCTTAAGTAAAATTACTCATCAATAACATGGAAGGTGCACATAACTTTTCCTTCCACGTTTTCTCACTTTTCAAGTTCCTGTCATTGACCTCTCATCCCTGTAGCCCAGTTCTAGACTCCATGAGTTCACCACTGTGGACCAAAATGCACAACCTCATCCAGATTAATGCTTTTGCCTGCTTTCACCAGTGTGGTAACACACTGCCAATACTGCTGGGAAAATGACAGCAAAGTCCATTTTGGAGGATGTGTAAGCAAGGATGACACACAAAATTAGAGTAAGATAGCTCAGCCTAAATTTAGGTTGAAGTAAAAAATAGATATTTTAAATACTTCCATGCTTTTAATAATTTGTGCCTTATTGTCCACATGGTTTCCCAAATTTCTGATTTTTCCCTATAATTCCTCATCAATACATAGGACCCTCAACTGAAAATCAATATTGTCTTTGTCTTTGCAAACTGCTATTATTATCAAACTTCCACCATGGCACTTTAAATTGTAGAACCAAGAATTATTCATTTAATGTTTATGTAATTCAGAATCAGGTAATGTTCTTAGTCTTTCTTTTGTCATTGCAGATAGGTGGCAGAAGACCTGTTTGAGGCAGGACACTACCTTCACCTCTAAAGCAACAAAAGCACCATGATTACTTGGGTAAGTAAAGAAGTGCAATAAAGAGGTGACTGGCTTTGCAGATGCTAAGAGCCCACAAGTGTAAGCCAGGTCAAAAGGAAACCTCTGAGGACAACTTCTCCAAATCATGAGTAAAATTCTGATCTACTTCTTTGCTGTCCATGTCTGTCTTTATATGCATTTAGTAATTATTGTGGTTAGTGATGGAAAATATTCCTTATATGAACTGTTCAGAGTGAACCAAAATAAATCTGTCAGAAGTTCCTAAGACCTCACCTGGCAAGCAGGTAATTGGAAAACAAACTCAGAATAATGTTTGAGCCTGACTATCTTTTCATTCATTACATTATTTTGTATAATGACTCCAGAGGCCAAGATCCTGAGAAAATATAACATTTTTATTTATAAAGTGCCATATTGCCAAAACAGAACAGAGGCCTCAAAGCTGACTGTTATACACCAAAGCTTCACCAAATCCATTAATCTTTGTATTCTAATTGCCACCTGTGTATCACTCTTCTTTATAGTCTAATTCGCTGTTTTCTAACTAGAGTAACGATATATTAAAAAATGGTTTAGAGGATGTCCCAACCAAAAGGAGTAAAATAAGAATTGCTAATGTGCACAATCCTCTTCAACATTATGAATAATGGGCAAAAAATTATGGTTTTTTGGTGTGTGTGTGTGTTTATTCATGTCCTCCTCATTATTTCAGTTTCTCTTCTTTAGAGCTTACAAAAGATGGAGTGATGATTCCCATGATCCTTTCCAGATATAGCCATCTTCATGTCCATTTCTAACAACCATACACAAAGACTGTTTTTGAGAACTCTAATGACATAGAGAAATATAAATCCCCTCCCCTTCAATTGCCTCCCATTTGATTGAGTTCCAGATTTAGCTTCCTAGCAACAAGAGTCTCTCACACCATAGAACACAGCAACTACCCAAGATTCCTCCTCACTCTTACTCCATTATCTCAGCCAAACTTTATTTTTCTTTACTACTCAACATAAGTAGGTCTGGCTTCATCACCCTCATTGTGTTCCAATAGCTGCTCAATATGAATAAGTCTTATTTCTTACTCCTGTTCTATGTGTCCTTCATATACACTATATGCTTTTGCTCATATGCCTACCCTGGTTTCAGTTTATTTCAACATTGGACCACACTGTGGAATACTTGAAGGAATTCAAGTTCCAGAATCAGAATTCAACCCCTTGGAAATGTTCTTGGAGGAACCCAGACATCAGCAACCATCTGCATCTATTCTCCTAAAGCAATGAATGGTTCAGAGACACAGCCTATCTGCAGCTGTATTTTCTTGCCTTCTCCCCGACACACACTCTCATCACTAGTTTTTAGAGATTGATTTGATGGGTTTTTTTTCCTCTGTATTATTTTGCTCGGGCTGTCATAACAAAGTTCTAAAAAGTATGTAGCTTGAAAAATAGAAATTTACTGTATTACAATTTTAAAATGAGAAGTCCAACATGATTGTAACCTCATGCCCATATTTCCTCTGAAGTTGTTAAGGAATGATTGATTTTAGCCTTTTCTCCCAGCTTCTGATACTTCCCTGTCTGTGTCTGCAAAATCTGATCTCCATTTGTTATTTCCCCTGTGTCCAAAGATCCACCCCCCTTTGTAGGGAAACTGATTTTTATCATATAGCATTAATGCTAAGTCAAAACCTGTACCGAAAGACACATTGGTTCATTATAATGATAAAAGGTAAAATCATCAGAAAGATATGTAACAATTTTAAATATGTCTGGGTATAATATCAATGCAACTAAATACATGAAACAAGCATTTACAGATTGGAAGGAGGAAACAGACAGGAATATAATAATAGTAAGAGACTTCAATACACTGCTGTCAGTGATGGCTGAAATATTATAGAGATAGTTAATAAGTAAACAGCAGATGTGACCAATGCTATAGAGCAAATAAACCTACCAGACACTGTATACAACATGCCACCCAATGGCAGTCCCTGCAAATAGTGTTCAAGCATACACAGAGAATTTCACTGGATTGATCATATGTTACATCTCATAAAAAGCCACAACAGCTTCAAGACTGAAATTATCTTTATGTCTCTTTAACCAAAAAGAAGTCAACAGCAAATGGGACTGGAAAAAAAACCCACAAATGTGTGGAAGTCACTCAATACACTCTTGAACTGATGGGTGAGATGCGATTAAGCAAAAAATTTTTTAAATATCCAGCCAAATAAAAGTTAAAACCAAAGATTTCAAAAGTTATAGGATTCAGCAAAATCGTCCTACAAGGGCAGTCTATAACAGTAACCCTCAAAGAAGTGGAAAAATACAAACACTAAACCCAAACTTAGCTGAAGGACAGACATCACAAAGATTAGAGCAGAAAATAATAGAGAACATGAAGCTTAGGGTTATTATTCGAAAAGACAGAAAAAAAGAATGAACAAGCCACTTAGCTAATCTAAAAAAAATGGTGATAAGACTCAAATAAAATTGGAAATGAAAGAGAAGACACAGGAATAGATGGTTTAAAGAGTGTGCTGTTATAAAGCATGTTTGACTTTCTTATCCTGCTCTCTTGTTTTCTTATCCTGCTCTCTTGTTTTCTTTTTGACTATATGACCTGTTCTGCATGTGCCACTGGCCTCTCTTGCATATAAAACTTCTGACTATTGCCATCTATGTTATGTTGCTGTCCAAAGAGCCTCCATAGAGGCTGACAAGATGGAGATGGTTTTGGATTTTCAGCTACCAAAACTGTGAGTTTACTAAACCTCGTTTTGTTTAGAATTTATGCAGCCTCACATATTATGTTGTAGCACCTTAAAAATAGACCACACAGTAGGGTTTTAAAAATCTGATCTGTTTGAACCAGATGGCTCTGCTCAAGAAGTCCTTTAACAATAGTTATATATGTAGACCACCACCTCAAGTCAGCAGCAGTGGTTGCTGGAGGATGGTGCCATGACTATTGGGTCCAAAGGGCTTCAGCATGCTTCTCATGCTGCCTCTCCTTTTGATGGATCTGTGTCTATCTTCTTTTTAGCATGTGTATCATTTAAACAATCTTAGTGCAAAGTGCAAAAAAATAACTGGTAGAAGAAAAGAAGACAGGAGAGGAAACTCTTGCCATTACATTTAATTGTAAATGCTTAATCATATCATATCCTATGTAGGTATATGATCACTATTTCAAAGGAAATCAAAGAGATACAAATCAGAAGGGAAGAAGTCAAGCTATGTCTGTTCACTGACAATATGATCCTATATCTAGAAGATCCAAAGAAATCCAGTGGAAGGCTAAAAGAACTTACAAACAAATTTAGTAAAGTTGCAAGATAAAAGATCAAAACCCATAAATCAACAGCTTTCCTATACTCCAAGGGTGAATCTGTCAAGGAACAAGTAAGGAGAAATATTCCATTCACACTAGATTCAATAATAAAATAAAATACTTGTTAATTAATCTAACCAAAGAGGCAGAAAAGCTCCACAGTAAAAGCTATAGAACACTGAATAAATAAAATGAAGAAGTCCTTAGAAAATGGAAAGACATTCCATGTTCTTGGATAGGAAGAATTAATGTAGTCAAAATGGCCATACTACCAAAAGTGCCAGAGAGATTCAATGCAATTCCCATCAAAATACCAATGACATTCTTCTGAGAATTGTAAAAAACAATTCTTAAATTCATTTGTAAAATTAAGAGACCCAGAATAGCCAAAGCAACGCTAAGCAAGAAAAAGCAAAGCAGGAGGTAACACAATACCTGATCTGAAATTATACTATAGAGCTATAGTAACAAAAAATAGGAAAGTGTTGGTATCAAACTAGGCATGAAGACCAGGGCAATAGAATAGAAGACACAGAGACAAATCCACAAACCTATAGCCTGCTGACATTTAACAAAGGAGGTAAACATACATCTTGGAGAAAGGATAACTTTTTCAACAAATGGTGCTGGGAAAACAGGTTAGCTTTATGTAAAAAAATGAAATTAGATCCTTATCTATCACCCAGCATAAAACTCAAATCAAAATGGATCAAAGATTTAGGAGTCAGACCAGAAACCTTACAAATGTTAGAGGAAACATAGGATCGACACTCCATCATATAGGAGCTGTCTCCAACATCCTTAACAAAACTGCCAAAGCACGAGAAGGAAAATCAAGAATCAATAAGTGAGGCACCATTAAACTCAAAAGCTTCTGCACAGGGGCTGGAGCAGTTGCTCAGCAGTTAAAAGTGCTTGCTTGGTGTGCGCTCAGACCCAGGTTCGAACCTCAGCACTACGTACATGATGAAGTGTCAGAGCAACTAAGGCCACATGAAAAAATATCATTGATTCTCTCTCTCTCTCTCTCATTCTCATTCTCTCTCTCTGCCTTAAAACAATAAAAAAAAAAAACCCTTCTGTACAGCTAAGGAGATTATTAATTCTGTGAGGAGAGAGGCTGTGGAATGGGAGAAAATCATAGCCAGTTATCCCTCTGATAGGGAGTAATATCCAGAATATACAAAGAACTCAAACTTAACAGCAAAAAAAATAAATAACCCAATCAACAACTGGGCCAAAGAAATAAACAGAAATTTCTCAACAGAAGAAATACAAATGGCCAACAAATACATGAAAAAAAGGTTCAACATCTCTAGCAATGAGAAATGCAAACCTAAACTACATTAAGATTTCATCTAATTCCAGTCAGAATGGCAAAGATTGAGATCACAAACAATAATAAATGCTGGCCATGTTGTGGGCAGAAAGGAATACTTCTACATTGTTGGTGGGACTGCAAACACTTTGGAAAGCAGTCTGGAGATTTCTCAACAAATTAGGGATGGAATCACCATATGACTCATCTATCCCACTCCTGGGGATCTTCTAAAAGAACTAAAATTGGCACACTACAGTGACACAGGCACATCAATGTTTATAGCAGCCAAATTCACAATAGCTAAGTTATGGAATAAGCCCACATGCCCATTTACAGGATGAATGGATTAAAAAATCATGGTATATACATGCAATGAAGTTCTACTCAGCTATTAGAAAGAACGAAATTATGGCATTTGCTGGCAAATGGATGGAAATGAAGAATATGCTAAGTGAAATTAGACAAATGCAAAAAACTAAAAAATAGTATGTTTTCTCTCATTTGTGGAAACTGGAGTAAAATAAAGGGAGAGGGAAATTAAGATTGCATAAAGAATCTTCAAGTACAGATTTATTAATGCACTAAAGGAAGTCTAGAAGAGTAGAGAAGGGAAGAGGGGAGAAAGAACAGGTAAAAGGAAAGGGAGGGTTCGGGGGGTGAAAAACAGTATATTCTGCACCTATATTCTGCACCTATCAGTAGAAGAAAGGGACCATGGGATAGGAGAAGGAGAGGGGAGTGCTTGGTGGGATATTGGGCAAATTATATTTTTATTTTACATGCATGTATGAATATGTAACAACAAACCTATCATTGTGTACAACTTTATTGTACCATTAAAAATATGGAAAAACTGATAAACAAAACAAAACTAACTTCCTATGCATGTAAAAGCTCTTTCTCATTTACTTTCATCCACACAGTACAAGTTCTCAATATCAAAATTTACAACTATTTATATTATGGTATATTAAGATCATTTAGTAATAATTGTATTTGATGCCTTTGTCTTTTGACATCTCTAAAAGGACTAGAATTAATTCACCTGACAATGTTATAGTAATAAAATCATAATTTTTTACATATTTCACACATCTGTTACCTTATTTTTGTGTGTCCTTTTCTTTATTCTCCAGTGTCAGCATTTTCCCATTGGCCTATCTTCCATTTAAGGAATTCTGTATACTTGAGCTGTCCAATCTACTGTTCAACCCAACTACTGAGATCCTTTTATATTTCCAATTTTTAGTTCTAAAATATCAGATAACTTCCAGTTCACAGAGGATATCCTACATTCTTTCTTATATTTTGTATATTTTCCCCAATTTTAACATATACTAACTATATTCATAAGTTCATGTACTCTTTCTCTACTCTCTGAATTGTTTTTTAACTACTTTTTTCTCTTATTCTTCCCCTGCCCATTTTTTCTTTACTCTT
>PVKS010045997.1:0-13509 GCA_004027875.1 Aplodontia rufa
GTGCTCAGGTGTGTGGTGCATGTGCTCAGGTGTGTGGTGTGTACACTGGTGAGTGGTGCATGTGCTCAGGTGTGTGGTGTGTGCTCAGGTGTGGGTGTGTACACAGGTGTGTGGTGTGTGCTCAGGTGTGTGGTGTGTGCACAGGTTTGTGGTGCATGTGCTCAGGTGTGTGGTGCATGTGCTCAGGTGTGTGGTGTGTGCTCAGGTGTGTGGTGTGTACACAGGTGTGTGATGTGTACACAGGTGTGTGGTGCATGTACACAAGTGTGATATGAGTTTGTGTGCACTCACACGTGTGTCAAAGGACAGAATACAGATCTCGAGTCCTTGACTCCCTTTCGAAGGAGGCAATGTAAGATTTTGCCGCATTTTGAAATCTGCTGCTGATGGCAAATATTCAACAGACCATCTCTAGAATGGGCACCGTGGCAGGAGACAGAAGCTGGCACAGAGCTGCACGGAGAGCTGAGCAAGCCTCCAGGGCCAGGCTCCAGGGCTGATGGGCCTTGGGCCACTCTCCAGCTGAGTCAGGGACCACTCAGAACCCCAAGACACACTGGAGGCCTGACCTCCCTTCCTGGGAAGCAGCAGCTCTCCACATTGCCAAAGACGCTTCCGTGTTCCCCTGCGAATTTACAGTGCCCAGAGAACAGCAGAACAGTGCTCCCAGGGGACTTCCTGAAGCACACTGAACTCTCTTCAGGCTTCCTCCTCTTTGTTACTAAGAGACGCTCTCGCCTCTGCTGAGGTAACTTATTTCAGGTTACAGAATACCCACATTATCAGAAGTATCAAAACACCAGAGGACTGAATCCTCCAGTGTGTAATCCAGGCTGAACACAGAGGACACTGTGGTAAGATTCTAGCTAGGAATTCTAGCTGAAGAGTCTAACGGAGGAGCTTAGGGTCTAAAGGAAGTGACAGAGCTTCAGTTCAGCTAAAGCTAAGAGAATGCTCACGCCGGGCCGCGAGCTGCAGTGAGGGGCTCAGGCAGATTTCTGCCCTGGGTTTGGAGATGAAGGTGGGCATCCTGGAGTGGGGACTCTGAAGGCAGGGAGGGCCCTTTCTCAGCTGCGACCTTGTCCCTGAAGTGCTAGAGACTCAGAAGCACACTGAGGCTCCAATTTGCAAAACAATGCACTGTATTTCCAGGTGAGAAGCCTTTCCCCATCTGTGAGGAGCCTCAGCTACTTGGGGAGGAATTGGCTGCAGATTCTGGAAGAGAAGTCAGGTTTCCAGAGAGAAAAAGAAATCAAAATAACCTACGTCCTATTTCTATTCTTGGCCCTGTGTATAAGCGGCAGCCACTCAACCCTCCTGGGGAAAGAAGTCTCACACCTGCTAAAAGAAGGAACAAAGAGAAGGGTAACCGCGATCCTTCTGGGGAGAAAGAAACTTGGCTGGCACTAAAAACATCCAGAGGCGAATGTCATTACCACTGCGGTCACAGAAGCAAATGCCACTGTCTGACAATTCCTCAGAGAAACCGCTAATGTGAAAAATCAGTGGTTAACTGATAATGACGAGCATTTCATGAACCGGGTGCGGGGAAGGAAGGGAGGGCAGGAGCGGGGACCACCTGAACTGGCCGGATACCTTGTCTTTCTTCTTTCTAATTTTGGGTGCATCAGAATGAAATTTATTTGGCACGGTTTCTTTCCTTGCTGCGTGTGAAGATGCTCTGACATCCCAGAAGCGAGATTGATGGCAGCGCACTGTACACTGAGAAGGGCAGCATGCCGAGAGCTGGGTGGGCTGAGGGTCTCCCTCAACCTCCCCTGGCCGTTTGCTGGGCAGAGCGCACCCCAGCAGCCATCCCCACCGTGGCCTTCAGCCTGCTGTGGAGCCAGTTCTGGGTGCATCACCTTGATGCCCTGCTTAGGGAACAGTCAGTCAACAAACATCTCTCCTTAACAGAGGACCCCAAAGGGCACAGAGCAAGCGGTTTTGAAAATGTAAACACAAAGTCACAGAACTCAAAGTAAAATGTGCGCTTTGCGAAGATAAAGAAAGCAGATCTGAGAAACCAGCACACAGGCCAAGGGGCCTGCAGGTAAAAGGCATCGTCGCAGCAGCAGGGAAGACAAGGGGACCTCACAACGATGTGGATTCCAGTGCTGCAGGGAGCTTAGAATCCGTCCATGTGCTTCTTACATGCGCAGGCTCAAACCAAAGCGACACCAAAGGTGGAGAAGACGGGTGCGCGCACACTGAGAGAGCCCACGGTACTGTAAACGGGGAGAGACCCTCTGATATAACACGAGCACATTCAGTTCAAATGGATGGAAATCAAATCCTTGAATTGTGCTGTAAACGGACGGAAATCGCCAAGGTCATCGGCAAGGTCATCAAGACCATGTCTGTGAAGCCGCCCTCTGGAGCTGCCAGTTTCAGATATGGATACTTCAGCTCCCCGCCCAGCCCGCGCTGCTAGCCCGCCAGGTGTAATTTGAAACAGATAAACTAAAACTTGCTGTCTGCATTTCTGGAAGGACCCCTTTTGTTAGCCTATTTGTAAGCCTGCCAGAATTTTCCTTTAAAAACTGCCTGCTTGAGTCACTTGGGGCTGCTGCTCTCCCTGAACATTGCTTTGGAGCGGCAGCCCTGGTGCACCAGCCTGTTTCTTCTCTGTCCCCCAAATAAACTTTTTTTTTCTTTTCTACTCTGGTCTCTGGTGGTCTCACTATGCATCGATAATCAGACCCCACAACAGATTTAATTTCTGGAAATGTTACACACAGACTGCTGACCCCCCACGTCAGTCAGAGACCCATACTGTCCAGCCTGTCCTCGTCTTCCACAGGACCAAGAGAAGGCTGCGCTCTCGGGAGCCATGAGCTCTTCCCTTAATAACTTTCTCCAAAGGCAACAGGCAGATGTTTCACACCTGGTCCATCACGGCCACCGCAGGCCCGTGGGAGGCCAAAGCCACACGGAGACTCAGGCCACAGACAGGGACTGCCTAGATCCGTAGTCCTCGAACATGCGTGGCATTGGAATCCCCTCTTGCAAAGCAAAAATAGCTCCTCTGCACCCCCTGAAGCTCTCAATCTGGGCCCTGAGAATCTGCTGCTGCTGCAAGGAGAACACTCTGGGAACTGCTGGCTTAGAAGACATCTTCCCACTCATGCAAATGCCCACCTATCAAGCAAGGACCCTGGCAAAACTGGATTGCTCCAGGTCAGGGCAGGCTCTGCCACCACCGCACGTGTGGCAGAGCTCAGGGTGGGGTTGGCCTACCTCAGTGGCGGTCCCTGGACTCCTCCACGCCTCTGAGAGGCCAGTGATGCTCACGCCTCAAGCAGAGGCTGTGTCCCGAAAGCCATCAACCCTAGGACTTGTCTCGTATCCTGCTTTCTTTTCCAAGAGAAGGCGACATCCGGATCAGCAGGCTCCACAGCACTGGGCAAGGCACAGGGCACGAGCGTCAGGGCCCTGCCTTTATCCTGCACACCACCACTAATTAGCTAGGTGACCTTGGCGAATCCCCCACCTCACTGTACTCTCTGGTCCTTGTTTGCAAAATGAGACATTTGGATGAGAAGTTTTCCAGAGGCCCTTTGATCTAATGTTCTGCGACTCCTCCTAGAATTGCATCTCTAGGGGAAAAAGCATCTCTACAACTAGGCGCCCACTCACCCAACAGCCACCCTGCTAGTAGCAGACCATCTGCCACATTTCTGTCATGTCCTCAACACAATGCCCTCAGCTGGTAATCCACGTCCTCTCCTGGCAGCTCATGGATGGCATTCATCCTGCCACCAATGTACCAGCAAGCAGCCATTGTCCAAGCAATCCACTGTGGTGACCGTGTCAGGCTCAGAGCCGGGGCACAAGATGTCCAGCAGGAACAAAGAGACTGAGCCACAGGAGTCGGCAGCCAGCCCAGAGCTGGGTCCAGCACGGTGACGGGATTTAACTGCAGCCCACACGTGCCACCCGAGTGCGGGGCTCCAAGGACTTGCATGGAGAAGGTGTGGGAGCCGCAGGCAGGGACAGCTGAGCTGGAAAGCAGAGCCAGGGGACCCTGATGATCAAGGATGGGGAAAGAAGGGGGGGCCTCTTCCTGCTGGGGAAGGTGGCCTTTGTGTTAAGCTGACCTGGCCACTCTGACCACCTGGGGCCGGGTGGACTAAACCCCGCCTTTGTCTGATTTGCCAGGACACAAACCCACACCAGCCTAGAAGTTGACTTTGCAATTAGCTGGGATCTATCTGAGAGTCTGTAATCAATCCTGCCATGCTACAAAGAGGTATGCATGTGACCACTGGGGATCCTAGCACCTGAGCTACAGGTGCACATACACGGAACCTTCAGCGGCTCCGTGGCGCTGGCGCATCTCCCTCAGGCAGCTTTCACTGCCCCTGGAGAGTAGCTTTGCCCTTAAGAGCATCAAAGAATTGGGCTGAGGCTTGGTCGGTCTCACTGGAAGTTCTGTGCTGAGCCAGAGGGGAGCAACGTCCCTCCACCCAGCCAAACTCCACCCGAGCTCTCCGCTGCTCATCCCCCTCCTACTGCCTGGATTCTCTTCCCAACAGTCCTTTCTGCTGGGTGTCCTTGTCCCTATCCCCCTCTGCATACCTCACTTCAGCTTCCTACCTCAACTTTCCCCTCTCAGAGTCTTCTAGGAGGCCCTGCTCAGTCATCTGGCCAGCCTGACACACGGCCACACAGCCAACCTACTGACCCCAGGATTCCAGGGTGAGGCGGGGCTGTATCCCTGCCTTTCCCACCACCCATTCGGCGGATCCCTTCTGCAGCCTGCACCCACACTATCTGCTTCCCACCTCCTTTCTGGCTCATGCTGATCCCTCTGCCTGGAGGTCTCACTCCAGGTCCTTTAGGATGGGATTCCAGCACATCTCCTTCAGAAACAGTCTCTAGGGAGGCGTCCCCAACTCACCTGTGAGACAATGCAAGAAGTTCAGAGGTGAAATGGTTGGGTTGTAGGAGCCTTAACCCACTCAGTGCAGGCATTTGTCACAGCACCCCTGGGTGCTGCCTGTAGGCCGGTGCAGTGTGGCTGGAGGCGGTGGGTCACTGGCTGTGTGCCCTCGGGGTTTGTATTTTGTCCCTGGTGAGCAGCACTCTCTGCTCCCCGCCCTGTCCTGAGCAGCTTTCCTCTGCCACACCCTTCCACCATGATGTTCAGCCTCCCCTCGGGCCCCCAGGAATGGAGTCGGCCATCTACGGATGAAGACGGCCAAAACTGTGAGCCCAAACAGACTTTTCCTCCTCTACGATTTCCTCCTCTTTTCAGGTCTTTTGGTCACAGCAGTGAACAGGCTGACTAAAGCATGAACTGGCCACTGTCCGACCCCACCATGTTAGGCTGACCCGTCTAAGGGTGGGTCGACCCAGCGCTGGGAGCCGACTCCCTCTAGCGAAGCCCTGCAAGTGCTGATGAACAGTGACTGGGTGCATTAACCAACAGGGCGCCTTCCGATTAACCACAGCCCGCTTCACTGCAAACCCTCCCCATTAATCACGGCTCGCTTCACTCCAGACCCTCCTGCTCCTGCTCGCCCTCCTGCACCTGCATCCACTTGCAGCAACACACCCTCAACAACTGCCAAGCTCCCTTCCAGATTACCCGGTTCAAGAGACGGGAGACACAGGCGGGGGGCCCTTACCTGATCCAAGAGATGGAAGAGACAGAAGTGGGGACCATTACCCCATCCAAGAGATGGGAGAGACAGGCGGGAGGCCCTTACCTGATCCAAGAGATGGGAGAGACAGGAGGGGGGACCATTACCCCATCCAAGAGACAGGAGAGACAGGCGGGGGGCTCTTACCCCATCCAAGAGATGGGAGAGTCAGGAGGGGGGGACCATTACCCCATCCAAGAGACAGGAGAGACAGGAGGGGCAGCCTTACCCCATCCAAGAGATGGGAGAGACAGGCAGGTTCCCTTCCTGGCACCCAGAGCACCTGCCAGCTTCCTTTTCAGAAAGTTCTTGATCTTGCCTGGCAAGCGGTTTTTAAAAGCATGTGGTGTTGAGAACACCCTACCCTTCTCCCCCAGCCTGGAAGAAGCGTGAGAAAATATCCAAATTATGTTTGCAGGAAGCTGTTTTGAAAACACAGCGAATGAGGCTTCAGAGGGACTCGCCGAGCGGACACAGCCTCCACAGTGCTGAAAAGCAGAAGAAAAGGAGGTGCTGGCTGGAAAGATGCCCCAAAGGTGTGTCACTCCTCAAAAACCACATAGGGAAATCCAGGTAAAACGGGTAAGGGAGCAGAGGACGCGCAGTTCCTCCTGAGAAGGCTGTCCCCAAACTCCACGCTGAAAGGCAGTGGTGGTGTTGGGAGACCAGGCTTTGGGTGATCAGTTAGATGAGCTGCTGAGGGTTCAGTGTTAGGAAAGGAGGAAGAGGATGGAAGGAGAGGAAGAGGAGGAGGAGGAGAAGGAGGGGGAAGGAAGAAGAGGAGGAGGAGGCGGCGGAAGGAGAGAGGAAGAGGAGGGGACAGGAGGCAGAGGAAGAGAAGGAGGAGGGAGAGAAGGAAGAAGTGGAGAAAGAGGAGGAGGAGGAAGAGGGAGAAGAGGAGGGTCAGGAGTAGGGGAGGAGGGAAAAGGGTAGGAGGAGGAGAAGACAGGGAGAGAAGGAAGAAGAGGAAGAGGGGAAAGGGGGGAAAGGAGGAGGAAGAAGGGAGAGGGAAGAGAAGAGATAGGAAGAAGGGGAGGGGAAGATGGGGAGGAGGAGGAGGGAGAAGAGAAGAAAGAGGGGGAGAGGAGGGAAAGAGGAGCAAGGGGAGGAGGTGAAACCAGAGTCCTCTGTCCTCCATGTGAGGACACAGGGAGGGTGGCTGCCTGCAGTCAGGAAGAGGGCCCTCACCAGAACCCAGCCATGCTGACACCCTTACCTTGGACTCCAGCGTCAGGACTGTGAGGAGCCACCCTGTTACAGTAGCCTGAGCTCAGATGAAATCTTGGACCTTCCTACATTGCTGAAAAGCAGCCGGAGGGCGTACGTCAAGTGCTAAGCAATGGCGACAAGGAACAAATGTTGGCCAAGGGACATTCAGACCTGGTGGCAGGGAGAGCCCACCAAGAGCATTGGTGCTCCGCATCGGAGAAGCCAAGCATAATCCTGGGGGCTGCAGGTGCTCTCTTCCTGGGTCAGATGTGGCCAAGATTAGCCCAGGGACAAAAGCGGCTCTCCAGGGGCAGGGATGGTGGGGCGAGGCAGAGATTGCTGCTGGAGATGAGTGGACAGGGCAGAAGAGGAGGAAGTGGGGCCACCTGTGGTACGAGGTGGCAGGTGGGCTTCTCCACAGAAAATGACCCAGGGAGCCTGTGGGCTGACCGCAAGCAACTCAGGCAAACATCCATTCCCCCATGCACCTGGTGGCACAAGAGGTCACCTGCATGCCCTGTGTTCTGGGAAGCAATCCAGGACCCCGAGCCAACTCCAGGAGGCAGGCAGGAGGTGCCCAGGGCTGCTTCCCAAATCCTAGGTGGTGGGGACACCGCAAGCACCACCCACAGTCCAGCCCTAGGCCTCATGTCCCCTCCCACTGCCCCACGCCAGGCTGAAGATGGCTCTGCCACCCCTCCCAAAGGTGGGACCCAGATGTCATCCTCACCACCCACTGAGCACCATCAGTCCTGAGCAAGCACTAGACCACAGCCATCAGAACAGGACGGGGACAGATCCTCCTCCCCATGGGAAGGCAGAGAGACAAGGAAGGAGGAGCCCATGGCAAGAAGGCCACATCTGTGAACGAAGACAGAAGGGCCTCAGGGCCTCACCTTGCCCCTAAGCCCACTGATAGGAACCTGGAAGACAGGGACAACCAGGGGCTGTGTATTTGCATCTGTGATGGACAAGTGGCATTGGCAGGAGCATCCTCTGTCCACACAGGCCCGTGCCCACCCAGGCTGCCTGCCTGGCAGGTCCTCTGCAGTGGACAGCCAGGAAACTCAGGATGAGGGGACATGTGCACTCCCAGAGCAATGACGCTGGTCCCAACTTCTCCCTGGAAACAACAGCACTTTCTCTCTCTGTGCTGAGGGTGGATGTGAGTTGTCCCCAGTCCCTGCTCCTAGGGAACCTCAGATGTGCAGATGCTGAGGGTGGATGTAAGGTGTCCCCAGCCCCTGCTCCTAGGGAGCCTCAGAGGTGACTATGCTGAGGGTGGATGTGAGGGGTCCCCAGCCCCTGCTCCTAGGCAGCCTCAGAGGTGACTATGCTGAGGGTGGATGTGAGGCATCCCCAGCCCTGCTCCTAGGGAGCCTCAGAGGTGACTATGCTGAGGGTGGATGTGAGGCGTCCCAGCCTCTGCTCCTAGGCAGCCTCAGAGGTGAACCACGTGGCAGTCAGACTCTGCAACTGACCAAAGGAAGAAAGTGCTTCGGGAAACTGCAGAGCTCCCAGAAAGAGGAACAGAATGTCCAGGGAGGGTGGCGGGCAGGGCATGAAGCTGGAGGCCACGGGGGCGGTCAGAGGTTTCTACCGAACTTAGAACAAGAGGGACATCTGGTAAGGGTAGGGCAGGGGAGAGGGCAGGTGGCAGGGACGTGCAGCATGGATCCAGCAGGACCCCATGCAACAGCCTTCAGGAAGTCATGGGCCCCAGTCCCCAAAGGACCTGCTACCCTCCACCTCTGCAGGGGGGACCACGACACCTTCCCTGAAGGCTCCCAGCTGGTCTGGGGACCCCTGCCTCGGGCTCCCAGCATGCCTCCTGGGGCAGCAGCACTCACCCACCATGTGGGGTGGGTCTTGTGTTCGACTCCTCTTTCCCAAACAGATCTGGAGGGCATGGGTCATTTGTCCCAGCCACCCCCGCAAGACGGTCCCAGGTCACAGAAAGGCTTTCTAACCCACATCAATCTCTCTCAGCCATTTGTCCTACGTGGTTTTCCTCTTAGGAAAAGTTAACTTATACCTTAGGGGGGACAACAGTAAATGAGAAATGGCCCGTGAGCACGCATTGTTGAAGATGGGTGACGGG
The DNA here is from genome assembly GCA_004027875.1 of Aplodontia rufa. Lineage (NCBI taxonomy): Eukaryota > Metazoa > Chordata > Mammalia > Rodentia > Aplodontiidae > Aplodontia > Aplodontia rufa. The sequence continues at coordinate 8,959 of PVKS010045997.1, forward strand.
TGCAGGGAGATTTGTCACGCTGTTCTTGAATATGCTTCAAATTTCCCATAATAAAAACCTAAAAATTAAAATGAAGTGAAATCTCCAAGGGAGAAATAAAAGATTTGCAATTCAGGGTCCCTTGCCTCCGCAGTACGACTCAACCCAGAGGAGGACAAGGAAGCCTTTAGTGACAACAGTCATCCTTGAAAACAACACAAGCCGTTTAATCAACCCAGGAACGTTGAGAAGGCTGCTTGTGAGGCTTAATTGCCATTTTAATGTGTTTTAATTGCATAGAAATGCTATTTAATGTAGTGTTTCAGTCTCCATTTGAGGTTTTGGGAAATCACAATGCGCAGAAAGAGGAGGCCAGGTTGTAGCTAAAGGAATCTTGGCCCACTTGATGACAATGAAATATTTCCCCTGACAGCAGCCCTGGGCTTCAGCTCCTTCTCCTCCTCCCCTCCCTCTCCCTGCATGAGCACGCGCACGCACACACACAGCCCTGCTGGTGCCAGGCAGGAGGCAGACAGATTGAGGCCCAGAGCAAAACAGGGCTCCCTGAAAGGCTGGTGAGGCCCGGGCGTTTGGGTTGACATAAAGGGCTGTCCACACAAGTAGAAAATCCTCCACCCTGACCTACTCACGCGCTGCACCTCATGACCCAGATGGGCAGGGAAGGGCACCCTCCATGATGCTGTGGAATAGACCCCACATGAGCTGTACCTTGCCATCGGGGCAGTGCCATGGGAACAGAGTCCATCACAGATGCAGGGAAGGATTCCTCCCATGCAGGTACAGTGGCATGTGTCCTAAGAGTATAGCAGAATGTGGCCGTTCCTAGCAGAATTGTCTCACAGAAGCAGGACTCTGGGATGCATGACCAAACAAGGGACCCTGGGTAATCTAAGTAACAGCTTCAGAGACATCTGTTGTGGGGGGTTTGCAGGGCTGCTGTATAAGGCTGTGTAGGTTGTGCACTGCCCAACTCTGGCAGGTGACTTGGTGGATTTATATATTAATTGTGACAAGTTTCCAGCAGATGGCAGGAAAGTGTCTTGGAAAGGGGATCTTTCGCTAATTTGCACACAGTGCTTTTTGGGGGAGCAAGGGTGCTAATGACAGGGTTCATGTTGCAGAACTGGAGTCTGACGGCTGGATGAGAGCCAGATGAGGTTGGAGAAGACGTTTAGATAGGAACCTAAAGTGAATGTGAAGTCCTAGGCACGAAGACTAAGTCTCATCAGAAATCAGATCAGGTTGGTCCCTGCTGAAAAGGCTTTCGTCACTAAAACCCAAAGCTCTGGCCAGATCTCCAAGAGGGTGCTTGTGGGATGTGGCACTGCCCTCTCCTGGCTTTCATTACTCCTGGATCCTCTTCTACTCTCCAGGCCCGCGGCTTCCACCTGACTTCTGCCAACCCCTGCCCCTGCCTGATCTGCCTGCACCACAGCCTGGGGTCCAGGGACCTGCCAGTCTGGCTCAATCTCAGCTCAGAAAGGCAAACCCGGCCACCCTTCCAAAGAAAGGGTGCGGCGACTCCCCTCCCACCAGGAAGAGGGTGCAAGAAGGAGAACCCATGGGCAGCAGAAGCTCCCTGGATGCTGGAGGAAAGGGGGCAGAGGGCCATGAGCTGAAGACAGCAGAGCAGAGCAAGCGTGGTGCCGGCAGGACCCAGCCCCAGGCCTCTCCCCACACTCCTGGGCTGCGCACTGCCAGGGCCTCTGGGTGGCTCCTGCAAGCCAGGGTCGGCTGAGCTGCCGGGAACCAGCACCCAGGAGAGCCCATCTGACAGAGGACGGCACCTGGGTGGACGCACTCTCTGCTTCAGGGAGTCTGTACAGCCTGGGGCTGGCAGGGAGGGGGCTGGGGAGCTGGGCTTCCGTTTGGAGATGGAAATGTCTAGCACTCTGCACGTATGTGTGAGTCACTGGCCGTGCACTTGAAATGGGGGAGTTAAAGCACAGGCCAGGAATCACATCCAGGGTCCTCCCTTCCCCTGGGCACGTGCTGAAGCAAGGTCCCTGCAGGGAGAGCGACCCTGGCGGCTTTAGAAGCCACCACATGCCTCCCCCTCCCTTGCAGCGTTTCGGGGTCAGCTTGCCCAGACCCAGATGCAGGGGCATCCCAAACCAAGACGGGGGCTCCGGCCCGCCCCTCACCCCTACCACGAACCCACCAGTGAACAGACTGAGGGCAAGCGGAAGACCCAGGGCAGCCACAGGGCGGACCCATCATACCCTCTGGATAAGGGAACACGGGTGGACCCAACTAGTGAACCAAGATCACCACCACCGGCAGGGCGGGGCCAGGAGCACAGGGCAGAGCCAAGAGTTTGGGATAGTGCCAGGACCGTGGGGGCAGGGCTAGGATTATGGGGCGGAGCCAGGAGTGTGGGTGGGGCCAGGAGCACAGGGCGTGGCCAGGAGCATGGGGTGGGGTGCAGCCAGGGGCCTAGGGGGGAGCTGGAAGCATGAAGTGGGGCCAGGAGCAATGGAGGGGCCGGGAGATCAGGACGCGGCCAGGAGCACAGGGCGGGGCAGAGCCAGGTGGAGGCAGTGGTCCCCAGACACAGAGAGCGGGGCTGCACACAGCAAAATTTCTATGGTCTTATGCTGGAAATTTCTGAAGCTCCCAAACCATGCTAAAGACAAAGCAATGAACTGTGAAGCTAGCAGTCCCAGCCAGCAGTGGGACTGCCTCTGGATGTGACACTGCACCTCGGTTGTGAGTTCTGATGTGTCGCTGGTAGGGGAGTAAAGCAGGTGATTCTAAGGCCCGGCAGATTCCTAAGGTGTAGAAGGAGGGCCTGGGTCTCCAGCTGACCTGGAGGGCTGGGGACCTGGAGCACCAGGCTCCTCACACTGGTGCTGGCCAAACTAGGGTGATCACCTATCCAGCAGGCCAAGACGGTCTCAGCTTCTAAGGAGCCAGAAGAGCAGACCGGCACTGTCACTGTAGGTTACCCTGTGTCTCAAAAAGTCAACTGGAAATGACACAGTGTCTCGGGTACAAATCAAGGGGCAGAGACTTCTGCGTGCTGGGATCCTGAGGCTGAGCCCTCTGATAATTCCAGTCGCCAGGGTCTAGGGCCAGGATTAGCTGGCTTACCATAATTGCACAAGGAGCGAAATTGATCAATGTCACACCCTCTGGTCCTCTGTTAGGCTTCACTTGTTTCTTTCCTCGCCTGGAAACAGAGGGCTCTGGCTCACAAATCACCCCTGGGAAAGGAAGCCAGCCAAGGGAAGGTGAAGGTGGCACAGCTCGGAGAGGGGTGGCAGGCTGTGGCTCCCAGAAGCTCACCCACCATCGCATGGGGCCAGGAGGGTGCAGTTGGAATGGGTGGCTTGATTTCCATGGGGTGGACTACTGTGGCTTAAAATAGTTAATATTTTGTTTTATCTCCATTGACTTGTCTAATAATGCAGAAAATATCCTCCTCGGGCACTGAACAAAGGAGATTATCCTGTCACACAAGCTTAACGCGACCTGTGAGCTGAATGCTAATCCAAGGTGTGGGCAACTTCAAATCCCCTTGCTTAAAACAATTAGGCTTATAGGGCAGAAGAAGCTTCCCGGTTTCCCAAAACCTTCATTCCAAACTTCCCTGCACCACACCTTTCCTCCTCTGAGCGAGGAGCATGTTCCAGCTTCCTCTTCCACCTGACAGGTAATAAGCAGGTAATCAGAGGATGCAAATTACTCTGCATTAGAGGGATGCAGGTTGCAGATTAAGCGGCCTGTTGGCACAGGGCCCAGTTGTGTGATTTAATTTCCTTGGTGTGCCAAGAGTGGCCTGCAAGATATTCACTAAGAGGGTCAAAGGAGGGCCTGAGTGAGTGTCTACTGCCAGGCAGCAGCGCCAGAAGATCCATCTCAAAATTACCCCCAAAATTACCAAGGGCGTATTCATAAACACCATGTTTCCCTGGTTTGGGCTGAGTTTAGTTTTGTTGTTCAAAAAGAAATGAATTACCAGATAACTACAGGGTCCAAACTAGGTGTCAGAGAGGGGGAAAGGGAAGGGGTGCAATCACTGTGGCCCTGGACCCTCCCTTCCATACCCCACCTGCTGTCTTCCCATTTGGTATTGATTCTTTGTTTTTCTTTAGCCAGGTGCAGTGGCACACACCTATAATCTCAGTGGCTGGGGAGGCTGAGCCGGGAGGATCGCAAGGTCAAAGCCAGCCTCAGCAACTTAGCGAGACCTTGTTTTAAAATAAAAAACGAAAAGGACTGGGGATGTGGCTCAGTGGGTAAGCGCCACTAGATCAGTCCCTGGAATAAATGAATAAATAAATAAAAAGAAAAAAAAAGAAGCCAGTGACTGCCATTCCCAGTGTGCACAAAGCTCACTACAGAGCTGAGAGGAAGTCTCGGGCAGCCACAGGCGCCTGGTGCTATAGAAGCTGAATCAAGCACTCTTCTCCATCCTCATGGTTTTTACTGAGTGCTTGTGCTGGAGGGAAAATGTAATCAAGGAATCGCACCACTGAGGCAGGGCGCTGGAGCTGGAGGCTGCAGGAGAGGCACCCATGTTCCAAGGGCTGAGTGCAGGGATGATGT
>PVKS010045999.1:0-13517 GCA_004027875.1 Aplodontia rufa
TTTCCAGCAGATTTAAAAATCAGCACATTCCACACAGCAAAATCTATGTTCATGGCAGCTCAATTTACAATAGATAAATTATGGAACTAACCCAGATGCCCCTCATTGGATGAATGGATCCAAAACCTGTGGTACATATACACCATGGAGTTCTACTCAGCAATTAGAAACAATGAAATTGCAACCTTTGAAGGTAAATGGGTGGAGACGGAAGAAATCATGTTGAGTGAAGTTAGCCTAACCTGGAGAGTCAAGAATCGAATGTCTCCACTCATCTGTAGAGGCTGGAACTAAACCCAAGCCTGTGTGAAAGGTAATCAATCTCATGTTATTAGACCCAGCAAAGGCATAGTAACACATAATCTAGGGCATTCATAGATGTGTTGGGAAGGAGGGGGGAGGGAGTATACGGAGGGACCTAGGGGATAATTCTGATTTATAAATATATACATATCATATTGTTACTTTGGATATATTTTTGATTGTACAACTAAATTTCTTAATAAAAAAAATTGTAGATTCCAAAAAAAGAAAAACCAACAATTCAAATACATCATTAGCAAATAAAGGAGTATAAATCTGATGCCCTAACTTTCACAGCATACTTTCAAAGCAAAGGAACAGAAGACACTGTGGCTCAAGGCAGCATGAAAACATGCCCACCACTATCCTGCCAAGTCAGAAGACATTCTCAGGAGAATGGTTAACAAAACCTTGAGAATTCACAACAGTTACCCCAATCTGAAGAAAAGCAAAGAATGAATAGGTCAAACTGCAGAAGGTCAAGGAAATATCTAAAGAGAGAAGATCCTCTAACCCAGTACAGTATTTTAGAAAGTACAGGGAGGACACATGGCTTATCATTTTCCAGTTGTCTAGGAGGACTTGGCACATAACATTTAAGTCCAGAATGTTTAATGGAATCTCAGAATAGTATAAATCTTAGGGACCTGACTTAGCCAAACTCAATCCCAGCCAATGTCTCCCTACTTTTTCACTTTCATGCTCAACGTGCCACAGAAACTGAAAAGGAAAACAGCTACTGGTCCAGGCAAGATGGCACAGACTACTTAGCCCAGCTCTTCCCCTCTAAGCACAAGTACAATCACTGGAAATAGCAAAAGAAAAAAACCAAAGAAGAGGTATAAAAGTGGAAAGAAGACAAATTCCTTTGGGGCCTTAGCATTAGAACAACACAGAGGTAGAGTATCTTATGTCCCCCTCACCCAAGAGAAGGTCACCGAAACAGCTCTCTCCAACCACCAGCACAGTAACAGAAGAAAGCCTGTTATGGTTTGGTTCTGATATGAGGTATCCCCAAAAATCTTCTCTATTAATGCAGGAATAATCAGAGGTAAAATAATAAATTATGAGAGATGTAACTTAATCAGTCCAACCTAGTTTGAAAGGGCTAACTTGGTGGCAGTTATAGGTAGGTGGCAATGGCTGGAAGAGGTAGGTCACTGGGAGAATTCCATGAAAAGGTGTATCTTTCCTGTGGTCCCTTCCTCTCTCTGCTTCTTTGGCCACTATTAGGTGAGCAGTTTTCTTCCACCCCACCTCAGGCCCACAGCAGTGGAACCAGCTGACGATGAACTAAATCTCTGAGCCCGTAGTAAGCTTTTTTTCTTTGAAGTTGTTTTTTTCAGGTATTTCAGTCACAATGACAAAGAGCTAACACATGGCCCATGTAGACTAAATCTTCCCAGATTATAATGAGTCCCTCTAACAACATCAGGGAAGTCCAATAGTAGCAAGGGAGATCGACTGAGAACTTCAACAAAAACAAAAACCAGGAGAAGCCCTCTCTTTCCCCATAAAACTTATGATTCCCCTTTTCTAACTGCAGAAACCAAAGGTAGCAGGAGGAATCAGCAAGAGAGACCCAACTACAGCAAGCAACTCAATCAGGAATCTCTTTGTATCCACATACATGAAGGTCTCCTTACCCAAAGACATTTGAGCAGGCAGGTGAACAGGCAACAAGCACCCAGCTTTCACAAGTTCAATCCAGGAAGCCATAGACCCAAGACTCTCCTCCCCATACCAGAGCACGGTAAGGAAATCCTAGCACACATTTTCTCTACCAACAGACATCCCATGGCTTAATCTAAGAAAGAGTTTTCTATTTCCTCAGGTAACGTGAGCAGGTACCAACCACTGGTATCAGATAAATGAAGCAAAACAAAATAGCAGTGCAAAGAAAGATTCAAAAATTAAAACTGTCTTTAGACCTGCAGCCCAGAATAAATGGAAAAGATCTGAATGCTAAAACTAAATAAGGTGATTAGTTATGAAATAAAAGATTACAGTAGCCCCCAAGTCTAACAAAATAAATAAATTACCCTGTTCAATCAGAAATCGTGTCATTCTAAGAACCAAGAAAAATTATAACTTGAATGAGAAATGATAATCAACCAATGCCAACATCAAGATGAATCAAATGCCAGGATTAACTGACAAGAATTTTAAAGCAACCATCAATAAAAATGCTTTAACAATCAATTAAAAATTTTCCTAAAATAAATGTGGAAAAAAGTATTTAAGCAAAGAAATATAAGTTGCAAAACTAACCAACTGAAAATTATAGAACTAACACATACAATAAAAGAAATGTAAAAGCTTTCCAGATGGCTAGGCGTGGCTATGTACACCTGTAATCCCAGTGACTCGGGAGGTTGAGACAGGAAGATTTCAAGTTCAAATCCAGGTTAGGCAACTTAATGAGGGTCTTTGCAACATAGTGAGCCCCTGTCATAAAATAAAAAGGAATAGAGAAGTAGGTCAATGGTAAAGTACCCTTGGTTTCAATTGCTAATACCAAAAAATAATAATAAACCAAAAACTTAGCTAGCTGGACTCCTTACTAAAGTGAAGATGACAGAGCATACAATCCACGACAGAACAATAGAATTCATCCAATCCAGCCAGGTGCAGTGGTACAAACCCCAAATCCCAGCAACTCAGGAGGCTGAAGGAGGATCACAAATTAAAAGCTAGCCTCTGCAGCTTAGCGAGACCCTCAGCAATTTAGCAAGATATTGTCTCAAAATAAAAAGGAATAGTGTTGTAGTCCAGCGGTAAAGCACCCTGGTTTCAATCCCCAGTACCAAAACAAAAAGGAAAAAAAAATTTTATCCAATCGAAACACAGAGGGAGGAGGAGAAGAGGAGAGGAAGAGGGAGAGGAAAAGGAAGGAGGAAGAGGAAAATAAGAAAAAGAGCCAGACATGGTAGTGAACACCTGTAATCCAAACATCTAAGGAGGATGTGGCAGGATAGTAACAAGTTCAAAGACAGCCTCAGCAACTTAGGAAGGCCCTAAGCAATTTAGCAAGGCTTGTCTCAAAATAAAAAAATAAAGGGCTGGGAATGTTGCTCAGTGGTTAAGTACTCAGGGTTCAATCCCTGGTATCCAAAAAAAAAAAAAAAGAAGAAGAATGTCCGGTCCCAGCCGGCAGGAACCGGACAGCTCTCATTCAGCGGCTGACCGGGAATGAAGTAGACCCAAAGGCCCTGAGTTCTCCAAGCACTTTATTTCTCCCTTTACCGCGGCTAAAGGCCTCCAAGCGCTTCCCGCCTTCCCTCTTTTAGAGGCAAGGCCCTTAAAACATTCTTTATAGAGACAAGGCTATTCACATTTAGAGTCCCCGTTTCTATTGCTGTACTAGAGTCCCTATTTCTGGGGTCAGGGCTACTACCTGCATCTTCTACCGCTGATCTCTCTGCCTTCTCTGCTGCTGCTTCTTCTTTGCTGTTTCTTCTGCTTCTCCTTAGCTTCTATGCTTCTAACCTGACTACTTGCTATTCTCTTTATTTATCCATTACAACAGCCAATAGGGGTACAGTGCAAACACATTTATCCAATTGTAACAAATGAGTGGCCTAATAGCTTAGTCATGCGGTCAGGCATTACGTCACTAAGGAAGATAAAAAGCCGGCTGGGGCAGAGTTGTTTACCACCAAATCTTTTACAAGCCAGCTGGGCCTCATGATGGGATCCGGTCTCCAACATATCCTCCTTTTTTATTTTCTTTGAGAAGAGAAAGACAAGCAGGTGACTGTGTCTGTCTTAGGTTTTTCCATTCATACCTCCCCTTTCTTACCCGTCATTGGAATAAGGTGCAGCGTAACTCCACTTCAGCACACGTGAGCCTTTTTGTGAGGAAGCAGTGAAACCAAGGCCTCGAAGGAAATTTTCTTACTTTTGTAGTGGCCAAGCCTTTGACCAGGTTTTTTCTGGAATGATGGAACAATCAGAACCTGTATCTAATAGACCTATCATCTCTTTTCCTTCTAAGCATAGATTTTTGCAATCTTGAACCCAAAAGCAAAAAATTCTTACGCCCCAAAGATCCAAACCCTTTATCCCTTCTATTTTGAGGAGTAGCTCTAAAGGTTTCATGATAACTTGAGCTATCCTGTCCCTAGGAGAGACAACAGAAATGCCCTTAGGAGAGGAGACGATGACCTTAATTTGTAAAGGGTGATTCTCCTCTCAGGGTCGCTGCAATCACTTCTCCCATTACTATAGGCTCCTTTATATCTTTACACAACTTTATGTATGTGTCTAAGTTTCCCTTATTTCTCCATGTTCTAATCGCTTCCTTACACCACTTATTAGCATTTTCATAAGCCATTTGAACTATGAAAAGCATGGCTTGCTCAGGATAATTTTTGACAAGCCACCTTGTAGTTCATTTGGCCCAGGGATCGATTTCCAGGCCCTTAAACTAGCAGCCGCCACCTGTGCGTAAACTCCAGGGTCATAATTAATCTGCGCGTTTATTCCTGCATACTGTCCCTCCCCACTAAGCATTTCTAAGTTTTCTGTGGGAATCCAGCAGCTATATTCCTCCTAGCTATGTCCTGGCAATTTTCTATAAAATTAGACTTAAACACTAGATAGTCACCCCCCAATAATACTGCTCTACACAATGATTTCCAATCATACTGACTCTATTATCCTCAGAGTGAAAGGAGCATTTGGTCTGTAAGTCATTACTGCTTCCTTAAGTTGCTTAAAGTCGAAAGGCTGATGGTACCTCCCTGTCTGGGGATCCTCAAAAACAGGGAGCCCTACCGTACGGACCTCTTGCAGCAATGTACTAAGTTGTTCAGTTAGCTCCCTGACTGAGTCATGCCTTGGAGTTGTTAGAGGCTGAGAAACAGCGGAGTGCCCCAGTATGGGCTCCCATGGGGGAGCAGAAGGCCCACCAAATTCTAGCTCTTCTTGAGGTAGACCTTGTTTAACACCCTGCTGAAAGGCAAGGGACCTCCCTTTCTGTGCTTCCTCCACGGATTTGGCCGCCAAACGGACTGAATCTTCCAGTTTAAAGGGAAAAAAACATTCTTTAACTAACTGTCACATAGAGAATGTCCCTTTTACCAAATCTCTAGTACTACCAGTTCTTCCTAAATCTCGTTTCCTATTCCTTCCAGGGACTTTACCTAATTACACTTATACGAAATGCACGGTGGAGTCTTTGACCCCCGTACCATTAGAGCCTAGAACCAAGCTGCTTTATAAGCACGAGAACCCACGAAAACTACCTCGCCCTATTTCCACTCTGGCCAGAGCTTTTCCGCGAGGGTTCCTCAGCTTTACCAACCTTTCTGAAGAGAGCAAAGAAAAGTCCCTGTACGGGCCACCATTTGTCTGTTCCCAACCAGCAGGAACCAGACCGCTCTCATTCAACGGTGAACTGTGATTAAAATAGACTCACTGGTCTTGAGTTCTCCAAGCACTTTATTTCTCCCTTTACCGCGGCTAAAGGCCTCCAAGCGCTTCCCGCCTTCCCTCTTTTAGAGGCAAGGCCCTTAAAACATTCTTTTTAGAGTCAAGGCTATTCACATTTAGAGTCCCCGTTTCTATTGCTGTACTAGAGTCCCTATTTCTGGGGCCAGGGCTACTACCTGCATCTTCTACCGCTGATCCCTCCGCCTTCTCTGCTGCTGCTTCTTCTTTGCTGTTTCTTCTGCTTCTCCTTAGCTTCTATGCTTCTAACCTGACTACTCGCTATTCTCTTTATTTATCCATTACAACAGCCAATAGGGGTACAGTGCAAACACATTTATCCAATTGTAACAAATGAGTGGCCTAATAGCTTAGTCATGCGGTCAGGCATTACGTCACTAAGGAAGATAAAAAGCCGGCTGGGGCAAGAGTTGTTTACCACCAAATCTTTTACAAGCCAGCTGGGCCTCATGTTGGGATGCAGTTTCCAACAGAAGAAAGAAGAAAGAAGAAGAACAAAGTCTTGGGAATACATGGGACACTAACAAAAGATTCAACTTTTCTATCATCAGAATCCAAAAAGACCAGAAAGAAAAAACATAAATCAGTATTCAAAGAATAAGATACTATATAGCAACAGAAATTAAGACAGTGTGATATTAGTAAAAGACAAACAATAATAAAGTAAAGTAACAGAACAGGGAGTGCAGCAATAGACCCACACAAATATGTTCAACAAATCTTTGACAAAGGCCTAAAACCAATACAAAGAAGAAAGAATGAGTCTTTAAAAAAAAAAAAATAGTACTAGAGCCACTGGATATCTATTGGCAAAAAGAAAGAAGTCTACCTTAACACCTTATAAAAAATTGACTCAAAAGAATCATGTGCTTGTTGGGCATGGTGGTATCCATCTGCAATTGAAGTTATCTGGGAGACTGAGGCAGAAGAATCACAAGTTTGAGACCAGCCTGGGCAACTTAGTGAGACCCTACCTCAAAATAAAAAGTAATTTAAAAACTAAAGGACTGAGAATATAGCACAGTGGTAAAGTGCTTGCCTAGCAATGTGCAAGGTCTTGCATTCAATTTCCAGTACAATCAAAAATAAATTTTTTTAAAAAAAGATCGTAGATTTAATGCAAATATAAACTGCTAAATCTTAGATTTTAAATTTATTTTTTTAAAAAATGGTAGGAAATCCAGGATTTAAAGCTAAGCAGAGTTCTTAGATTTGATACCACAACCACAATTCAAAAAAATGGAAAAAATGACATCATTGAAAGTAAAAATTTTGTGCTATAAAAGTCCACGTGAACACAATGAAAATACAAACTGCAACTTATAGTTTCTGGTAGACATGTAAGAAGCTTGGAGAGCACCAATCCATTCAAATAAGTAAAGAGCTATGTAAACTGAAAAATCAGTAACTCTTCCTAGATCAGTAAAAGAAATGAGGTCACAAGGGCAAACTACTTCTCCCAAACTGGAGAGACACAGGTAAACATATGGAGTCATACAGTACCAGAGCAGAAACTTCCACAAGAACTATTGTTAGAGTAAGAAAACCTGAAGTGTAAGTGATGAACTGCTGAAGGAGCAGCATGGACAAGTAGAGAGTTAAACACTCATCAGAGTACAAGAAGGATCTCTCTGTGTTATTCTTCACAACTTCAAGGCGATCAACAATTACCTCAATAAAAATTTCAACTTTTAAAAACTATCCAGACCTCAAACTATAGCTCAGAGGAAACACAACAATGTGGAAAGAGTTCCACATATTTAGCCATATTTCTCCAGAAGTAATACAAGGTATGGATAAAGTTGCCTTTATTAACCACAGAAAAATGAAAAGTAATTATACAATCATACTGTAGCCAAAAATTACACAGGTGGTGGGGATTGTATTATATACTGATTTGTAATGTACATTCTAATCAGACGGGGAATTATTCTGTTGTTACCCATAATATCTCCAGTGCTTAGAACACTGCCGTGCATAGTAGACAAGAAAAATTTGTGCAATAAATTAACTAGTTGAGGCTACACAGCATTGCACATGTATCTCTAGTGCCCTGCAGTCTTTACTTCGCTCCCTTCTTTCCCTAGGATACAGAGTAGTATGGCATTAATTCAATTAGCATTTGTAATATTAGGTATTAATTGTATAATCATAACTGATTAAAGACTTCAAAGTCCCTTGCCTGGTAATCAAACTGGCTCAAGACAACTCCCCAGTCTTTGTAGTAGCCACACATGTTACTATTAATGGATCCTTCACATCTCTGTGCCTTTGCAGATGTTGTTCCCACAGTCTAAATGTTTTTCCACTCATATCTGCCTAGAGAACCATCAACAACCAAACTTCAAGGATGCATTTTCTGTGAAGCTTCCCCACAATGACAATCACCCAGACTGCTTCCTTTTCTCATATCCCAGGGACTACACTTATATCTGTGCTTCACATAATACAAATCATATTTCAATGATTTGCTCAGGTATATTTCTCCCATTGAACTATATGCTAACTAGAAACAAGAATATTATGGATTTTTTTATCTCTATATCACTGGAGCTGAATTTACTACTTAAAACACATTAAGCACTTGATTTATTATAGATTATTAACAAACCCCTTTTTTAGAAAGATTTATATAGTGAAATTTAAAATAAAAATTGCAATTATTTAGTCGATACTAAGTATAAATCAGACTGATATATATGAAAGTGCATGCATGCTATTACCAAAGGAATCTATTTTCAAAAAGCTTCTGTTTAAAAAGTGAAAATAGTAAAACTCCTACTAAACTAAGGACAGTTTAAATTTATTTAATTCTACCTTATCTAATGGTATTCAATTTGGTACTCAGGATAAAGTAAGTGCTTGTATGTTGAGTTTTCCCATACATGATTGAAAATTTTTAAAGACCCATTAAATTGCTGTTTTCCAAAATTAGAAGTTTAATTGCATGAAATAAATATATAAATATACACTTCATAAGCAGAAATGGTCATTATTAAATAGCAAATATAAAACAGAAAACTAGTTTCCTTGGCAAGATGACAGAATTCCCATGGTACATCTTGTGAACATAAAGGTATACAAAAGTATCTGTTTTAAAATGCCTCCTGCTTTTCAACTTTTGGCTCCAGGACTGGAAACTTCTACAAGCACAAAGATGGAAATATTGGGGTTTTTTTTAATAGCATGAAGGAAGTTTATTCTGCATTTAATACTTTCTTTCATATTAGGGGAATTAATTTTAACAGATTTTTTTATGTTTAAAAATATTTATTTCCCTTATTTTAACATTAATAAAGAGATTCAAGTGTATCACTGAAGATCTGCTAATTTAGAAAAATCAGCAAATAAGTAAATAAAAGCACTGAAATAAAAATAGGAAATCCTTCATTCCTTCCCCAACAGATATTCTCACAAAAATAGAATTAAATTCAGTAATAACTGAATTAATAATCCTTTGACTGATAATACCTATCAAAATCAGTTTATGGTTCAAGCTACATTACCAGAATACGCTTATATAGTGATAAAGACTATAAAATCATTAAGCAGTTAAAATACAAAATAAATTATCTGACGGTATTTCTTATCTTTTTTTATGCTTCAATACTGACAGAAGTCAGAAACAGAGTGACTCTATTGGAACAACATATTAAGCTTCCAGCAGCAAGATAGAAACAAAATCACTAAAGCAACCAAGTAGTAACCATTTACAAAGCAAAAAACTGACTTTGCATGAATACAAAGTGAGGTCTTTTTTCAGAAGCACATTTAGGCAGAAATGAACAGTCACCAAAATTTAACTAGAAAGACAGCATCATTTGTTACTAATTATTAAATGCTGACCGTGGCCACCTTATGAACATGATACTATGTTTAAAATTCCTCCTATGCATTCCTTATCTGAAAGTTTTGCTCTCTGCTCAATTTTAAATGAAAGTGAAATGTGATTGAAACACCCCTGGGCTGGACAGCCTGTTGGAATATTAATGGATGACAATCTTCCACTCAGAAACACTGAAAATCTATGATCAAATGAACAACAAATTTGCTTTTAACTATACTTTTATTTTAAAACTACATATGAAGTACTGACATTTTAAAATTATTTAAAGACAGTAGAATTAACAGAATATTTTTAAAGGAATGTACATCAGTCAACAGGTATTTTTACTGGATAATCATGACAGAAAATTGTTAGGAAAATAAGAATGAATGAAATCTACATTACAGCCTTCAAATAATTTACTGTGTAGCAAGAGAAGTTCAAAAGCAATGATAATCCAACTAATTCATTCAAAATTCACTCAGCATCATTTATTGAGCACCTGTTTGTCACATGCCTCTCAGTGCCATGAACACAAAGATGAGTAAGATTTCAGTCCCCAGTCTCAAGGAGCTTACAACCTACTGTACCTAACAAAATGGAAACATATTAAATAAAACATACAATTCAACAGGTGCACAAAAACAGACTGGTTAAAATTCAGTGAGATACTGGCATGGTGGCATATCCCTAATAATCCCAGAGGCTTGGGAGGCTGAAGCAGTAAGATCACAAGTTCAAGACCAGCCTCAGCAATTTAGCAAGGCCCTAAAAAACTTAGCAAGATGTTGTCTCAAAATAAAAAATAAAAACAGCTGGGGATGTGGCTCAGTGTTTAAATGCCCCTGTGTTCAATCCCCAGTACCAAAAATAAATAAATTCAGTGGGAATACTAAGAAAATATGCACAACATTCCTACGGCCCACAAAGAAAAGTTTGACTGAACATGAAGACCTGAGGTGAAAAGTACTATGAAGAGAAAGAGGGTGTGTAGCTATGTGGGGGATAAAAAAGACTTATTAAGAAAAGAAAACCTCTGATAAATCTTAAGAGATATTTACAAGAGTAACACGCATGTGCATATCTGTTTATCTACTCAGATGTATAAGGGAGGTGGGTTTGTAATGGTTGACTTGGGTTCAATCCTAACTCTGCCATTTAATGGCATTGTAGCTGCATTTTAATTACCCTCCTAGAAGCTCAGTTTTCTTCTCTTTAAAATAGGCTAATACTAGCTGCTTTGCAGGATTATTGTGAAGGGAAGGTGAAATTAATGTATTGGAAACACTTATTAAAAATCAGTCATTGCTAATAAAGCAGAGATAGCTCAAAGAAAAACGGAAAGTAAAGTGGCAGAGGAGAGTCACTTTCTAAATATAAGTGTCAACTGCAGCAGAGGTACAAATACAGAATATATTTGTAAAAACATTAATAATTTAAAGAGGGCTGGAGCAGTGGCTCAGCGGTTACAGTGCTTGCCCAGCATGCACAAGTATATGGGTTCAAACCCCAGCACCCACGTACACAACTAAGTGTCAGAGCAATGAAAGTCATGTGAAAAACTCAATAAAAGTTGATTCTCTCTCTCTCTCTCTCTAAAAAAATAATAATAATAATAATTTAAAGAAAAAACAACTAAAGAAGAGATTTAAAAGAGCAAGTATGGCCATAATGCATAAGACCTTGTAGGTCCTAAATTCTAAAAAAAAGTCTAGATGTCTTTAAATCTTTTACCCTTCCTACATGATTATTATTGAGAGAGAGAGGGGGAGAGAGAGAGGGAGAGAGAGAGAGAGAGAGAGAGAGAGAGAGAGAGAGAGAGATAGAGAGATAGAAAATGAGTTCATTAGTTTAGTTTTCAAATTAAGGTCAAATTTTTTTCTTTCAAAGGTAATAACAATGAAGACAAATGTCAAAATAATTTCAAAATCCTTTCAAAAATATTCATTAAAGGCATACACTAACAGAATATCAACCAAAAGGTTTTCATCAGTTATACATTAAATGAACTAAGCTGCAGCCAGTCCCTAACCTGCAATGAGATAGTCCCTCAGCAAGCCCAGACCAGACAAATCTTCAGCCACTATTTAGAACATAGAGGAATTCCACTCCATTCATGGCTTTTTGGGGTAATTCAGTCTTTTCCCAATAAAAGAAAGGCCTGATCCCCATTCCCACCCCATCTGTCCCTTAGTTATGACCTTACAACTCTGTTTTTTCTTCCCAGATTGTTGTTCTACATCTTTATTGGTTCCTCTAGAATTCATTCAATTTATATACAAATCTTCCTAAATCTCTACCGTCCAACTCCAACAAATCTGAAACCCCACAATAACACAGTGTTTCCAGGTGGATGCCACACCTTCGCTATATTTCAACATCCATATACATGAGACTGGGGTAAGTAGAAGGTAGATAACATTCCAATTCCTTAGATTTCCAAATCACAGTTCCTCCAGGTTTGTGCAAAAATTCCAGCTCCTTTGAAATTTCATACCATTTTGTTTTATCAAATCTTACCCCACCTTGCATTATTTGTTCCCTAATCTGCATCTCAATATTCCATTTGACCCAATATGGTATTGTCCAACCCAAATCTTATCCTCTGCCTCTGTAGTCTTTCTCTTCTTCAAAGACCTTCAATTCAACTCCATTTCAACTATTAATGTCTATAGTCTAAATCAAAACTATTTCTCTCTGCAATGTAAGGTTTAATCTAGTTTTAGGCCATGACTTCTTACCTTCTATTTCTTTGGACTCTTCACTTTTATCTACTCTTTTACCTCAAAGAGATCTCCAGTCATCCACTATCTTTCTGAAAATGTATCAGCCACCCCTAGACTCTCTTTTTCTAGGTGAGCATGGCACTTATCATTCAGAACGAGGATAATTTTAAGAATGAAATGGGATTCTATTCTTTATTATGCCAAGATAGGAAGTATAAATCTGAACCATCCAAGGCACTGAAGCATAGTCCCCCCACTTCTTTCCATACACATATTAAATTGATCAACTGACTTCCTCTGGTTTCTTTTATTGTTTATTTTGTTTTGGTACTGGAAATTGAACCCTGGACTACTTAACCACTAAGCTACATCCCAGTCCTTTCATTTTTATTTTGAAACAGGGTCTCAATGAGCTTCTTGGGGACTTGCTAAGTTGTTGAAGTTGACTTCAAACTTGTGATCCTCCTCCCAAGTCACTGAGATAACAGGTGTGTGCCACACCTGGTCCTCTGTTCTTCTACTGTACTCATCCTAACAACCTCCAACTCTGATTTAATTTTTCTTCACTTCCCCTGGCTAATTCTTACTAGTATTATAAGACTAGGTCACTTCCTTCTGAAAGGATCTCTGTCCTTGCTCTCTGTTTTCACAGATCTCAGTAATTAGGGTATCTTATTCACGTTTATATCCTCACATTTCTCATACAATGTTGATTATGTAGGTATACATCATGGGATACTCAATAAATCTTATAGTTTAACTCCTACTCTTTCTTATGCATTTATTCTAAAATGCCAAGTAAAAATTGCTTTTATAATTCAATAAAAATTAAATGAGCCAGGGCTTGGAGCAGTGGTTCAGAAGTAGAGTGCTTGGCTGGTATGCTTGAGGACCCAAATTCAAGCCACATCACCACATACACAACTGTCAGAAAAACAAAAATCAGATTAAAAACTAAAAATTACCCAGAGATCTAAGGGTCAATTGTCTCCACTCATCTGTGGAGGTAGGGACTAGACCTTGGACAATGAGAAAGTTGGTCTAGTAGCATGAGTTAAATCCAGATAAGATGTAATGCTTTACAATCTAATACTTTTTTTAGAGTTATAGTGGGAAGGGGAAGGGAGGGATAAGGGAGGGTAATTGGGGGGGGGCACTCCTGGGGACAGTTGCAATGCCCAGAATATATACACATCTTATACACATTT
>PVKS010046000.1:0-13436 GCA_004027875.1 Aplodontia rufa
GACCCAAGTGCAGACTGTCCAAGGCTTGGCACCTAAAGGAGATCGTCAGGCAGAGAAGGCTTGCAATTCCCCCACCCGACTGGCCCCAAATAGAGAAAGGGTGGGAGTGAGGGAGCCAGGAGTGGAGATGCGGGCCTCTGAGGCTGTGTCCCCCAGGGTGGGGGCAGCAGGGTAGACTAGCAATCTCACCTGTAGGCTGCCAGGGTCCTGGGGTGAACCTGCACTTTGCAGGGTGCTGTCCCTGGCTTCGGGTTTGTTTTCCTGTGATTGACAATGTCTCTAAAACTGTCAGCCATCTGAGAAAGACCCTGGTTTTCCATTAGAGAGAGAGTGACATCAATTGAAGGTGAAGATCAGGGAAAGAATTGGACTTCATCAGGCACCCACGATGGAGTCTCCTTCCAATCTGAAGCCATGAGGCTTAAAGTTTTGTTTCAATCAGAGACCACTCATTTTGGCTAAAAGTCTCACTTACGATAACAACAGCAAATATTCTCTGAACGTCAGGCACAGAGCTTATTTTTGTTTCCCCTCAAACAATCCCAGGAGGCAAGTAAGATTTTTATGCTCATTTTATCAATGAAGAAATGTAAACTTAAAGACCTTAACTATTTAAGGACACCAGTGAATCTTGGAGAGGCTGGGTAACAAAAGCCAAGCAGTCCCACCCCAGCCCTAGGTAAGATGGCTACACACGCACCTCCCACCTCTCGCACTGCCATGAACATCATCCTAACCTACAGCTCTAACACCACCTTTGAGGTGACAGGAAGAAGGTGGGAATGTAAGGTGCAGACTCCATCAAGAAGGGATGGCCACCATCTTTACCAGGTGCCTCATAGAAGGGTGCATATAACCCAAGGATCCTAGAGGTCCCAGCAACAGCCATCCTAAAACACTATCAGACTGAAAGAGCTGCTTCCTGGCCAGTCCTTGTGGGACAGAGCATAGCTCTCTACCTGGACACAAATGTGCAGTAATGTCCTGGCTTCAATGGAACCACCGTATGACCCAGCTATCCCATTTCTGGGTATTTTCCCAGAAGATACAAATTCAGCATACTACAGCAACACAGCTACATCAATGTTTGCATCAATACAGTTCACAATAGCTAAATTATAGGATCAACCCATACGATCATTAGATGAATGGATCAAGAAACTGACATATATACACCATAGAATTCTACTCAGCCACTAAAAAAAAAAAAAAAAAATGAACTCATGGCGTTTGCTGGTACATGGATGGAGATGGAGAACATCATGTGAAGTGAAATTAGCCAAACCCAGAAACTCAAGGGCTCAATGTTTTCTCATATGTGGAAGCTCGAGTACAATGTAGGAAAGAGTGAAAGAGCAACAAGTTTAGACAAAAACTCATCACACATGGATCACCAATGGAACTGGGGGCAACATCTCAGACTAGGGGTGGGGAGGATGGAAAGGGACAAGGGACTCGGGAGGGACAGAGGGTGTGGAAGGTAAAGGGGGATATATGATATATGCAACTACAAACCCCTTCAATATGTAAAACTATAATGAAATATAAAATCTTGTTAAAAAAAACAATAAAAAAATAGTGTCCCAGCTTCAGACATCTGAAATGCCACCTCACTAGGGAGACCAACCCTTTCCAGAGCCACTACCACAAAAAGCACTGTTCCTTTTCCCGCCTACAGTGGGCATCTAACAAGCCCTTTTGGATTTTTCATATTTTTTGTTGGTGCGTTATATTTGCACGTAATGGAGGGATTTGTTACACACTAGCACATTCACACAATATAACGATCTGGTCACGATTCCCCCCCGTCCACTGGCCCTTTCAGCTACTGGTCTCCCTTCAGTTTTCATGAGACCCCCATGCTTTTTGCCTCTCTAGCTTACACATGTGAGAGAAAACAAGTGACCCTTGACCTCCTGAGTTTGGCTTAATGTTGCTTCACGCCATGGTCTCTAGTTCCATCCACTGTCCTGCAAATGACATAATTTGTGTTCTCCAGGGCCAATTAAAGCTCCCTTGTGTATATACACATTTTCTTTATCCATTCTTCCACTGATGGACACCTAGGCTGGTTCCATAGCTCGGCTCTTGTGAATTGTGCTGCTATAAACGTGGGTATGCATGCGCCGCTGTGTGAGACAACTTAAGTTCTTCAGGTCACGTGGTGGTTCCCTGCCTGCTCCGGTTTCCAGAGAGGTGGTGCTAA
Source organism: Aplodontia rufa (assembly GCA_004027875.1). Taxonomy (NCBI): domain Eukaryota; kingdom Metazoa; phylum Chordata; class Mammalia; order Rodentia; family Aplodontiidae; genus Aplodontia; species Aplodontia rufa. Next base: position 2,207 of record PVKS010046000.1, read on the forward strand.
CTCACAGTCCCACTAACTTCTGTCACTTTCGGGCTTGCCTTCCCATCCCAGCTGCAGTTGGATGAATCTTTGCCCACAGGGTCCAAGAATGAAACATTCACATTTATAGCAAGGCTTTCAAACACGGCCGTACTACTGTTCCTTTGATACCCAAGCCCAGTCAAGGTCAAGGAATATCACACCAGATGGCCTTGATTTATCTGCATCAAACATATTTGCTCCAGCTCAAGGCGGCTTTGTTCGGTTGGCATCTGGGATTCTCTTGCCCTCTCCGTTTCTTCTTCGCAAATACTCTGCTGAGTTGACCAGAAGTCCTTGGAATCTCCAATGGGCCCATCTTAAAGTAAGTTTCCCAGATGGCCAAAAGCCTCCTGCCCCTCAAGTGACTCAGAAAAGACTGCGGTAAAGGAAGGTCACTGTTGAAGTTAGGAAAACCGCTGGGGGTGGAATAAATCAAAGAGGCAAAGTCCTTGAAGCATCTCTTTCTCAGACAGCTCAGAGATCCCACCCGCGGCCAGCAGAAAGGCAAGACAGGATGCCCAGCAAGTCCTCCTAGGGAGTCTCCAATAATATCTTTCTTTTAAATGAGATCCCACATGAATTGAAAAGGGGGGAAAAATTCTTTTCCCCAGCATCACATTTCCTCTGACCTCCAAAGCTGTCACCCGCAGAGACGCGTTCCCACCACGCAGCCTGGGCCATTCAGCAAAACACAGCTCAAGGCTGGGCCCCTTCTGCAATAGCAGTCCCCAGGAAAAGCTGCAGGGCTCTTGGGTAGCTTGTGGTGTGATAAAATGCTGTTCACCAAAGCGAATAGGCTTCCAGGATTCATTTCTCACCTCTCCTCAGACTCACTCCCTGCTCTCATTGTAACTGAGAAATGAAAAGATGACCTTCCTCTAAAAGTTGTCCAAGAAACGGCACATGCGCTCTTGCGGAACCCTGGGGTTCCAGCCCGCTGAACTGTCCAGGGCAAGGCGCAGGATGACCGCGGATTAGACAAGGTGAAGCCCAAATCCTATACAGGCGGGATGCTGCCTCGAGGGGTTCATCTCATCTTTAGGCATCTTATGATTGATGCTGTCACTTACACCAGCTCCCTCCACACACAGAGCACCAGGCAGATGCTTCCAGGCTCCTTCCTCTGTCACCCGAAACTCACAGTCATCCAACCCTCTGCAAAGCTGGCCCCAAAGGATGTGAAGACTACATCGTCCCCTGTCCTAAAAATGCAGTACCAGGGGTTTGCAGTCACACACAACAGCATTCAACCGTTTGTTTTTTGTTTTTTTTAAGCCATTCAGCCTTGGGTATGTCAACTTCTCTAAATTTAGATTTCATCAAGCGTAAAATAGAAGAGAATTCTGCCTAGCTCACAAGGTCACGGACATTCAAGCAGAATCACCTGAGCATGGTGCTGATGGCAGAGTCTGGCCATAAATGGCATCTGTTAAACGTGGCTCTTTCTCTCCTCCCCCAAGCACTCTTCGTACCTCTTCCTGTTCCATAGGCCACTCCTGAACAGAACAACACTTCCAGGGAGACCTGGGTCCCCCAAACTCATGGAACAACGGAGACCTGATGGGTGCTGGGAATTCTTCATCCAGCCATCAACGAGAGGACACTGTCCCAAAGCTTGCTTTCTGCCCTGGAGCTTCCAATCATAACTAAAGATTTGTTGACCAGCTATTATGTGGACTGTGCGGAGCAACCAGGCATTTGTAAGAGAAACAAACGAGTTAAAAATGGTCTCTGCAGGGGAGAGATAAGGCTGGGTAATGGGGGGCTCTAGGGGATTAATCTAATTTTCAGAATATATATATATTATATTGTTTTGTTAGAAGCATGTTTGATTATTCAACAAATAAATTTCTTAATTAAAAAATAAATGGTCTCTTTAGTGAGCTATGGTGGAGCTTTAAGCCCAGCAGCTCAGGAGGCTGAGGCAGGAGGATCACAAGTTCAAAGTCAGCCTCAGCAACTTAGCAAGACCCTGTCTCCAAATAAAAAATAAAAAGGGCTGGCGATGTTGCTCAGTGGTTAAGGGCCCCTGGGTTCAATTCCCAATACCAAAAAAAAAAAAAAAAAAAAAAAAAAAAAGGTCTCTAATTCAGGAGTCTGTGGTTCATGCATGCAAATAATGCAATAAAACGCAGTCTCTAAAGAGTGCCATGCGGTAGGGGCAGGAACAAAAATGCCAGCAGGCTCAATGGGTGGTTGAGATGATCAAAGAACGTGTTCTAGAAGAAGTGCCATTTAAGTGGGGCCTAGAAGACAGGATTTCTGGAGACAGGATCCAGGGACAGTCGAAATCAAGTAATGGGATAAAAATATGCAATCACACAACAAATTTGGATTTAAGAGTCAGGTAGTTTCAAGTTTCAGAGGTAATAAGAGGTTGTCTATTCTTTAAAAAAATAAAAAAACTGGGGGGGGGGGCGCTCCTGGAGCAGTGGCTCAGCGGCGATGGTGCTTGCCTGACATACACTAGGATGCGGGTTCAAACCCCAGCACCACGTACACAATGACGTGTTGGAACAATGAAAGCCACATGAAAAAATAAATTTAAAAAATTATTCTTTCTCTCTCTCACTGTCCCCCTCCCTCTTAAAAATAAATTGGGTAAGTTAGCTCTAAAGACTAATCACTTATACACATTCCATATAATCCTCCAAAATTCAAAATTAACAGTCCCAAGCCAAGTGCCTGGCAGGACCCAGACAAGAAACTTAAATGAGTTCAGTGCATGAGAGCTAATGAAGGACAGAGGCAGAGCTCACCTGAAAGGGGCAGCAGCCACTCAGCTCCAGCTGACAATTTCAAGGTAGCTCAGTTACCCCAGAGCTAGCCCCAGAGTCACCAAGACACGAAATTGGAAAGCAGGACTCCTACTGGAAATTACCTGAATTGAAGCTACTGGCCCATGAGATGCCCAACTCAGCTTTGAGAAAACATAATTTTCTAACAGATGGAGCTGTGCCAAACCAGACAGTATTACCTGGGGAAGGCGCGAGCCCTCCACCATGGCACAGTGGGAAGATCTCAGAATGGAAGGGGTTGGAGCGGAGACTCTTGGAGACTCCTTGATTCCCTCCCACTCCAGCAGTCCAGGCTCTGGTCTGGGAGCCACAGGGAGACCCAGAGGAGGCTTGCCTTACACTGCCCTTCACCTCCCCTCCAGGGGGCCACCTGCCCTCAATGGGCCAGCCCCCCCACATGTGGCACTTGTCCCATGTCACAGCCTCACTAGAGCTGTTCCCCAGATGTGGATGGTCCTCTCTCCTCTTCCCAGCCCAGTCTAACACTTCTTCAACGCCATCTGGTCAGAGATGTCCACTCTAAGACACTCTCCACATCCTTCAGGCTTGGCTAAGGTCACAAACTGCCCTGTTGCCCGCTGGGGGCCTGGGTTCGTCTCCTCAGAGTCTGCATTCTTCCGGGGGGACACAGGCTGCCTCTACTCTTTACGTCACTACAATGCCTGGCATGGAGCTAGGTTCACAGTCCAGATCCTAAAGAAATCAACTAGAACCTAAGGAATCTACTAGATTCCTAAAGGAATCAGCTTATGAAAATAATTCCACAGGGGCTGGAGCGGTGGCTCAGCGTTTGTGGTGCTTGCCTGGCATGCACAAGGACACGGGTTCAAGCCCCAACACTACATACACAATGAAGTGTTGGAGCAATGAAAGCCACATGAAAAACTAAAATAAAACTGGTTCTTTCTCTTTCACTGTCCCTCTCTCTTTCAAAATGAAAAAAAAAAAAAAAAAAAAAGACTCCACAGAGAAGACAGCCTATGACCTATCAGCCCTTGACTTTAAGGTAAAACATCTATCCAAACCCCTAGATTAGGGCTGGAGAGGATGCTCAGATGTAGAGCACTTGCCTGGCATGCGTGAGGATGCCTGTATTCAATTCCCAGCACCACACACAACTAAAAGGAGGTAAACAAAAACCTAGATGAAAAAATAAATTGACTTTCTCTCCCAAAAAAAAAAAAAGCAAAAACAAACAAAAAAAAAAGACAAAAAAAACCTTTCTCTAACAAAGAAAAGAATAAGAAATGTGCTGGTGAACTTCTCCACGTCCACCCCAACTTCATTGTCCAACAGACAGGAGTATATTTTGACAACTGGCCGTAATGGGGCTGTGTTCTATAATTCCTTGGACCCACAGGCTTCCTCTGCCATCAGGCAGCCCCCACTAAGATTAATGCTTCAGGAAAAGAAGGGAATACTATAGCCCTAAAGTGAGAAGTCACTACGTGGGGTAGAGGGGAGGACAGAAGTAATCCTAAGAAACAGTGTACCTGATAAAAGCCAGATTACAGATATGATAAGACAAGTGAGGTGAAGCATACAAGATAAACCGCCATTACGTATGAAGATAGTGTTATACATGTACAAATCTCAGAGCCATCTGAAGAAAAACGATTCACAATAAAAATATTTCATTTTCTCTCTGGGAGGCTGAGGCAGGAGGATCACAATGCTGAGGCAACTCAGTGAGACCCTGTCTCAAAATAAAAATTTAAAAGGGCTGGGGGTGTAGCTCAATAGCAGAATGCTTATGTAGTACGTGTGAGGTCCTGTGTTTGCTGGCAGCTCGGTACAAAATTAGTGTGGGAAAACCATATTTCCACGTCAGTTAATCTGTGTTATGAATCCCATTCGCAAGGGCAGCCAAAGGAAATGAAAACCCCAGGAACACACCCAACCAGAAGCAGGAACACAATCGATGACTTGAACAGAGCAGCACGCATTGTCCTTAGAGACCCACGTCGCCACCAGCCTGGCATGCCACCTAAGTTAATCTATAAATCTGAAACCAAGCTTTACAAAAATACTTAGAAGATGATGTTTTTGGAACTAGGAAACTGTTTCTAAAGTTTATATGGAAAAAAATATGCTGTACAAATAAGCAGGAAACTTTTAACAAGGAAAAGTAACATAGGGGACTAAGAAATAATAAAACAAAAAAATTTACAATAATTCAAACAGTAGAGGACCTGGAAAAGACAGTGTAGGAAAGATTTCAGCAGCACGGCACAGTTAAAAATATACCATGAACTGAATTTTAAGTTTTCTAGCAGCAAAAACAAACGAAAAAGAAGTGAAATTATGTTAATAATATATTTTACTACTATATCCAAAATATGATCACTCCAATACGTAAACAGTGTAAAAAGTGTTAATGGGCTATTTCTTGTGTTTTTAGTAAGTCTTGTGTGTAGTTTACAGTCACAGCACATCTTAATTTGGACTAGCTGCATTTCAAAAGCGCCAAGAGATGCATACAGCTAACAGCTAGTACATAATTCTCCTTAGGCCTAAAGAATCCCAGAAAAAATAGGTGAGTACATCCTGTGTCTCAGTCAATTATGCAGCTGGCACTTCCTATCAATGGAGGAAAGATGGGTTATGCAACCAATGGAACTTCTGGGAGCCATCTGGAAATGCATGCTTTCTCTTTTTTGTACCAGGAATTGAAACCAAGGAGCGCTTAACCACTGAGCCACATCCCCAACCCTTTTTATCTTTTATTTTGAGACAGGGTCTCGCTAAGTTGCTTAGGGCCTTGCTAAGTTGCTGAGACTGGCTTTGAACTTGTGATCCTCCTACATCAGACTCCAGAGCTGCGGGGATTATAAGCGTGCACCACCGCACCTAGGGAAATGTATGCATTTGAATCCTTACCTCACTTCTTACATCAGAACAGTCTGCATGGATCAATTATTTGAATGCAAGAAATAAAAAAGTCATAGAAAAATAGTATATTTAACCATCCTGGAATGAGAGAAACTTTACTAAGTATTATTAAAGCCAGGCATGCTGCATAATTCCAGCAACTCAGTAGGCTGTGGCAGGATGGTCTCACGTTCAAGGCCAGTGTGGGCAACATGGCGAGAACCTATCTCTGAACAAACAAAAGAGAATGGAGGAAACTGAGGCACGGAGCAAGGATGACTGTCAGGGAGAAGCCAGACTGCAGACATCATCAGGTCCTTAGTTCAATGCTTAAATCTTAGTCCTGTCTCATTCTCTAGATCTCAATATCACTCAAGAAAGACAACAGAATCAGGTAGGTACAAAATACACAAAAATCTATGTAGTCAGAGGCACAATAACCAAAGTCATAAGAGACAAACTGAAAAAAATATATAACTGATAATTTCCTCAATATATAAGGAACTCCAAAATAAAATCAGTAAGATCAACAAGGTAACAGAAAAATAAGAGAAAGACAGATGGTTCACAGAAAGGAAAACAAACAGCTTTGAAATGCGCAGAAAGATGCTCCATTCAACTTCAAAGACTTCCTACCTCTTCCTGGTAACAGAAGAAATCAAAACATTTGCTAAACCCCGCCATGGTAAAGGTATTCAGAAAGCCATTCTCAAACATTGCTCAGTTCAAGCTCTGCACAGGCCAGCTTCAAAATTTACATAAAAACACAAAATTCACAACCCATCATACAATCACACTCTCAGAAATGCAGTATTAACATGCTCACACCCAAAAGCATGGAGACATTTCCTCACCGGATGTGGTCCAAACCCATCATTATTAGGTTACCTTTAGGAGCAGATAAAGACTCTGCCCCACAAAATAATTTCATTTCCAGCACATAAAAGTGCATTAACTTGCGCATCCTGTGATGTAAGGCAGAGGCCTTTTTCCAGGGCTCATGGTTTGCTGATCGAGTTCTGCAAAACCCATTTCCCTTAAAATCTTCTGATCTGGTTTCTTTAAAGACTTACAGATGTCCGGGAAGAAACCTGAAAGCTCTGAAAGCTGTCCCTCTCACCGTCACTAATTTTCTTTTTTGCTTATTTAGCAGAAGTCTGGTGGTTCAACACTAACAAACAGTCAAAGCAGGCTGAACTTGCATCAAAACTTCCTTCCCTTGCCACCCTCGTAATTGGTTACTTCGTGTAACCTTTGATTAAGCCCAATGATTGCAACAAGCGTAACCAACATACATAGTTGGATTAACAATCAACTGACTCTAGGTGAGCTGAGGATCAGAAGGGTCTCTTCAGCATGGGTCCCCGAGAATTCCAGGCAGCAGAAACACAGAGCGCCTGACAATCAAGCAACTCCCTCAAGTCTAGGTCAACCAATAATCAACAGCATCGCTATTTGTAAGAGTCAAGGATGAGTTAGTTAAACAGGTCACAATCCCTCCATTTGATGGAATGCTATGCAGTTGCTTTAAAAAAAAAAAAGACTGGTACATAGAAAAGTGCCAACTCGGAACCCTTGTAAAAGTGATGGTCGAGTCAGAGAGCAGAGCAGTACTGACATCGCCACGTGAGCATGCTTAGGTGAGCACAGGGCACCTTGAGAGGACAGAGAAAAAGCCTGCTTAAAAGGAGGGTCTCTAAGAATGTGAAATAAATAACTGGGAGAGAGATGCTTCACTATGGTCCCTTTTGTACCTTTTGAAAGGTGAGCTGTGGGCACATTTCCTTTTATCGAGTGAGAGCCAGGGAGCTGAACTTGATAAGGATTTTCACTAGCGGGAAGGACATAGGGAGAGCTGAGGGCTGGTGAGTCACTATAGAAAAGGAACCCTGAGACCTGCCCCCCTGCCTGGGCCAGGCTCCATGGGAAGTGGGAAAACTATAGAATGCCCAGATGAACTTGGAAATCAAAAAACAGAGGCGCCAGGACCACCTTCCTGAACTGAGCGTAGGGTGGGCAGCAAGCTCCAGAGAAGCTGCAGTGGGGGTAACTAGACAGAAAGAACCAGCCATCCTCAGGGGTTCCAATGGCTTGGGGTGGCACTGGAATACTGGAGCCTCAAAGCTCCTCTAAAAGGAAGGAATTGGAAGCAAGCCCAAAAGATTTCCACCATCCAACAGCAACAAACCAGCCCTAGCCTCTATTAATCCCCCATGAAGGAGAAAGGCCCTAGAGAGCTTCCTGCAACAGGGGGCAGAGGAACAGACTCAGTCCAGCCACAGAAGCAGCCTAGAGACCTGTGGGCACTACCACAGTGCTAGCTCAGGCCCACTGTCTGCTTTTGTAAATAAAGTTTTACTGGAACCCAGCCATTCCCATCATTTGCATATTGTCTAGGCTGTGATTGTCCACAGGGCCAAAAATATTTACTATCACACCCTTTACAAAACACACACAATGCTCACCTCTCATCAATACAGATTAACTTAGCATTGAGCTGTGCAGGCCAGAGGACCCAGATCAGATGCCTGTGGCCCTCTCCCCTGAAATTATATGTCAATGAGAGGGGAGAGGTTGGAAAAAAACTTGAAAACACAAGGACTGAGTTTGTACTGTCCCATGAAATGGGAGCACAGAAAAAAAAAATGGCGATTGCTGGGTGTACAGACTGAGACGCTAGTCAATGCTGGGTGTACAGACTGAGACGCTGGTCAATGCTGGGTGTACAGACTGAGACGCTGGTCAATGCTGGGTGTACAGACTGAGACGCTGGTCAATGCTGGGTGTACAGACTGAGACGCTGGTCAATGCTGGGTTTACAGACTGAGACGCTGGTCAATGCTGGGTTTTAGACTGAGACGCTAGTCAATGCTGGGTTTTAGACTGAGACGCTAGTCAATGCTGGGTTTTAGACTCGGGTGCTTGTAAACATTGAGTTTACAGGCTGAGATGCCAGTCAATATTGGGTTTTAGACCAAGTCGCTAGTCAATGCTAGGTTTATAGACTGAGACGCTGGTCAATGCTGGGTTTATAGACTGAGATGCTAGTCTATGTTGAGCAATACATGCTCAAAATTCTATGGGGCCTGGGACTGTTATGTTATCATGATCCCCAAAACATGTGTCTTTGTTAGCTCAGACCAACAGACAGTAGGCCCTAACGAGGGACCTGGGTGCATCAGGGAACTTCCCCATTAAATAACCTCAGTGCATGTTATCTGCAGCACTGTTTGTTAATTATGGAATCCGCTGGGCTGCTAGTTATTAAAAACTCAAGAACAAGTTGGGCACAGTGGTACATGCCTGTAATCTCAGCTGCTCAGGAGGCTGAAGCAGGTGGATTGCAAGTTCAAAGCCATGTTCAGCAACTTAGTGAGATCCTAAGCAACTTAGCAATAAAACATAAAAAGGGCTGGGGATGTGGCTCAGTAGTTAAGCACCCCTTTTCCAAAACAAAGCAAAACAAAAAATCTAGAACAAGATTCCTTTTCCCTGGATCTTGTAGGGCATGGACACGGCCCAGGTATGCTGAATCTCAGAGCTCAGAACCCCCACGTATTTATTTAAGGAGGTAGCTGTTCTCAGAGAAACATAAACCACCAGGCCTATTCCACACCTTCTGAACCCAAGGCCCAGCAATAGGTGTTTGAGCAATGGCCCCAGGTGACTTTGATGTGTTCTGGTGTGAGAACCACGACATAAAGCAAGACCTTTTACAGAAGTCCAGAAAAGCAAAGTCACCGCATGTGGTTGCCATTCCTCTGCACCCCAGAAGTACTATACCAGGCCCTGCCTCATCCACTGTCTCCCCCAGGAACTGAATGCTAAACAAACAAGAAGCAAGGCCCCTTGTTTATTGTAAACATAACACGGTCCCAAGTCTATCTTTTTTTGAGAGAGAGAGAATCAATTTTGTGTATTTTTTCATATGACTTTCATTGCTCCAATACTTTGTTGTGTATGTGGTGCTGGGGTTCAAACCCGCGTCCTTACATGCCAGGCAAGCGCTTCAACTGCTGAGCCACCGCTTCAGCCTATTTCATTTATTTTTAAAGCTAAGAGTCTGCTAACCAATAATGCTAGAGAATCGTATGTGCCAACTGTCTTAAAGAATCAATTTCCTCTGGTTAGGAACAAAGACGTCTTCCCTCCAACACTGGACCTGCATGGATGAGTTTATCAGAGTGCAGGAGGAGCCAGCGCCAGAGGCGTACAAAGTGCAGCAGCTTGTGGGTCTGGGGCTGCTCCCTACCCACCACTGTGCCTGCTCAGCACTGCGATGGCCCTGGGCCCTGAGCAGGTACAAGGCTGTGATGTGCACGTGGGCTGGGAGGGAGCCCTACACGGGGCTGGACAGAAGGAGCTGGCAGTGTGAGGGCCCTGCAGACCACGCCTGTGGAGGGAGGGACAGGTCACACAGTGCTCTCTGAATGTCTGCCCACTGCTGGCTGCTGAAGCCCGCTCTGTCCAGAGGCACTCATCAGTGCTGCTCCTCTCCATCCAGACCCTTTTCATTTGCATGGGGCCCCAATTTTATTTTCCCTCTGCAATGCCATGTCGGACTTCTTAGCACTGCCTTTTATTTATAAATCTCCAGCTCTCTGTCTCCCTGTTACGTGATGAACTGTTTTCCCCCAAAAGATGTTACAGTGCTAATCCCCAGGACGTGTGAATATTTGGAAACAGGGTCTTTGCAAATAACCAAGTTCAGATATGGTCACTGGGGAGGGTCCCAGCCCCACTCCAACCCAATTCAACAGTATTCTTATACAAAGGAGGGTCTATATGCAGAGAGGGAGGGTGGATTCCATGAGAAGGTCGGAGTTATGATACAACAGGCCAGGCATCTTCTGGAAACTAGGAGATGAGGCCTGGAAGACCCTTTGCCAGGAACTTCAGAAGGAGCATGACTCTCTGACACCTTGATCTTGGGTTTCTAGATCTGCTTTCTACAAAGTTCTGGCCTCTAGAACTGAGACAATAACTTCCTGTTGTTTCAGCCACTCAGATTATGACATATCCTTACAGCAGCCCAAGGAGGCCAGCAAGCTCCTGGTGAGACCAGGTTCCCGCAGAGGCAGGACCTACCTCTGGAAGCCAGGTCACCCCAGTCAGTACCACCACTAGGGGGAGATGCTGAGAAAGTGACTCAGAAACATGGTTTCTCAATGAAACAAAAGCGGGTGGCATTCCCAGCTGGGGGCTGTGAAGATCATTAGAAACACGGAGATTGAGTTCCACCCCAAGCCTCCTAAATGAGAATACCAGAAGGTTGTATGTGACACGCCACCAGGCAGTCCACTGCAGGGCCCTTCCAACCAACTGTAGCTTCTATGACCATTGCACCGCCCCCTCCTCCAGGAGCCAGGGGCACCAGCTGCACCTGAGAGCAGGTGAGGCCCACAGAATATCAGCCCCACCCCAGACCTGCCCAACCAAATCTGCATTTTAATAAAATCCCCAGGGCAAGTGCACTCAAGAAAGTGCTTTAGATGCCCAAAAAGGTGGGACCAAGGATAGTGGGGAAAGAGAATCAATAA
>PVKS010046001.1:0-13519 GCA_004027875.1 Aplodontia rufa
GAGGGGTGTGGCTGGAGGAGGAGGGTCACTGGGGTTGTGCCCTGGAGGGGTGTGGCTGGAGGAAGGTCACTGGGGGTGTGCCTGGAGGGGTGCATCTGGCTGACAGCCCCTTCTCTCTGCCTCCTGGTTGCCCTGAGGTGAGCAGCTTTCCTCTGCCCTGATCTTCAGCTATGATTCGCTGCTCACCCTGGGCCCGGGCAATGGCGTCAACCATCTAGGGACTGAGATCCCTTAAACTGTGAGCCCCAAATAAAGTTTTCCTCTTTTAAATTGTTCTTGATGGGTATTGTGGTCTCAGCAACAGAAAAGCTGACTGAAACAGGCACCTTCATTTCTGTTTCTCTCTGAAAAACAGGGTAGAAACACTCTCACGAGGAAGACGCTTTCTTCTACCACAAGAAAAGCAGCATTCTTTCAGTCACTTTGAAACACTGCTGGCCAGATCACGGCTGATTTTCAAGCAACGACAGTATCTCTCATCCCATTGCTCAGACTCGCTCTTTGTTAAGGACCAAACCCACGAAACTGCCTTTCTCTCTCCTGAGACCAGAACGTGTCAGGGAGCGGGCTGCCCCAATTTCTGGAGTGACCACTCCTAGTGCTGGTGAGAAGGGAGGGAAGAGACTCTGTCCTCTTGACCCAGTTTTGGGAGATGTCCTGGCTTCGGCTCTGGTGTTTACCCCTCTGATCCACAACACCAGCTACCTGGGGGATGTTTTATAATTTCAAGATCTGAATGATCAAAAGGCCCTAGTGGAGCCCGAGCATTTGATGCTGGTCATTGGCCACTCCTGAGCTGTCCTTTTGTCCACAGGGTCCTTGGAAGGGATGGGGGTCCTTGCTGCTTCATTTCTCAGAGACACCCAAGTCCTTCGAGGGTCCCAGGTGCTCCAGGGTCTGCTGAGGACGTTCTGGAGCTCTGCTGCAGAGGCTGGCACAGTCCCTCTGGGAACCCATCCCTTCTGTTTTCATTTTCTCTCCTCTAATTCCAGCCCAGGAAAAGTCTTTTCTGGGTGTTTGGGTCTTTATCTACTTTCTACCCTGTCCTTTCCAGGTATTTTGACCTCAGGGCGTGGAAGCCAGGAGTTCTCACAGCCTAGTCCGGGCTTTCCGCTCTTCTGTGATCTTCTTCAGGAAGGAAATGGTGCCCGGGATCTGCTGAAGAGGGTTCGAAAGCAGAAAGGGAACAGACACCTCAAAAACATGAGCTCGCTCTGAGCACTCGTCATGGGCACAGTGCCCAGCATGCAGCAAATGATTGTAAAGAATATAAAAGGGGGGCTGGAGCAGTGGCTCAGTGGTTAGGGAGCATGCCCGGCATGCACAAACGTGAGTTCAAACCCCAGCACCACGTACACAACAAAGTCTCAGAGCAACGAAAAGCACATGAAAAACTAAATAAAAATTGTTTCTCTCTTTCTCTCTCTCACTGTCCCTCTCTCAAAAAAAAAAAAAAGAATATAAAGGGGGGGGGGCAGGAGAATGGATTCAAGTCCTGGCTTGGAGCTGAAGACTTGAGGTCCAGTCCCAGCCCCTGGCTGACCTCCCTCCAATGACCTAATCTGTAAAGGAAGGGAGGTGAGATCGTTTCCGGGATTCCTTCCAGCCCTAACACCCTGGATTTTAAATCCATCGTTGCATTGAACTTGAGCAGGGGAAGAACTGGCTGGATGGTTCTGGCTTAGATGGTGCCCCTGAATATGTTTCCCCTCGTCCAATGCCATCTCCCCACAGTCACCAGAGTGACCTTCTGGGGAGACCAGGCTGAGTTTACCCCTCACTGTGGCAAGGAGCTCACCAGCTCCTCAGACCCTCAGTAACTTCCCAACGACAGAGAGAAAACTTGGGAGATGTACTGAGGCTCTGAAGTCTGGTTTAGGGTGGCTTTGTCAGAGTGGAGGTAGCTTGATCAGGATTGCTAAATTATGACTGGGGGACACAGCGGAGTGAGGATCTCCAGCTGAGAGGTCTGAAGAACCTTGGGTGTAAACTGCCTTTGGGTGCTTCCTGTTGAAGAGATGACGGCTCTTTCAGGAAGTTCCTCGGATGAACGGTAAAATCATTTGCAGCTTGTGTCTTCTGGGGCAGGCATCTTCTGGAATAACAGCAAAGTGGTTTTGACCTGGTAGTACATCAAAATCATGTTCATATACATGGGAGCTGTGGGTGGGCTGATGTTCACCCCAAGCCACCGTTGCCATCTGACTGAATGACAGTGATGTCCCCTCTGCCCTGCTCAGGTCCCTGCAGGCTGACATCTCTAGGTGCATGGACATTTCCTTGCCTTCTTGTCCAGCTGGGCTTGGCCTCCGGGGCAGTGAGGAGAGTGCTTACCTGCTCACCCCCAGCAGGGCTGCCTGGTCCGTTGCTTCCTTCCCCATTTCCACAGTTGGCTCCTGGCGGGGGCCTCTTCAGACCCTCCCTCTTGAATTGAGGTACCTGCCCAGGTGAGGGGAGCCCCGTTGCCATCTTCCTGCTCCTTTTCCTCTGGTTTCTCACTCCCAGTGAATCCAGTAAATGCCACTGGAGAGCAGTGGCAAACCTGAGAGAACATTTCCAATGTTCACTTTTTATAAATACGTTACTGAACTAAGGTAATTTTCAGAGAGCTGAAATCATGATAAACAGCCACAAAATGAATACCCGATAAATATTTTATTTAGTCCACTGTGAGTGCTGGTAAAACGTTACTATCAGATCCCATGAGAAGTCAAAGAAGCACAAGTTTACGTGGAGTAAAGCATCACTGACATAAACGCAGGAGTGCAAATGGTCCTGGATGTACGGTGGCGTTAGGTCTCGGTAAAGCCACCGTGGGTTGGAAATGCCATTAGCACACCTCGCGACCCAAGCTGCGTGGCTCCGCCTAGCCTGTATGACCACGCTGGAACACATAATGAGCCTGTGCTTGGGCAAAGTCATCTAACACAATGCCTGCTCGATGATAAGCCCTTGGATATCTCGTGTAATTTATTGAGTGTTGTGCTGAAAATAAAATAGAATGGATATACAGGCATGGGAGTCACGAATGCACCTTCTGCAGACATGAAGGGACGCAGAGACACAGTATGTGAATGCTCTTGGCTGCACAGCACACTGAGGGATCCGATGCTTCTCCTGGGGGCCCCGATTCCTGACAGGAAGCTGTGGCCCTCTGCCGCTGCCCAGCATTAAGGCACGACACCCTACCACAGAGTGCAAGCCTGGGAAAAGGTCCGAATTCCAAAACTGAGAATCATTCTACTGAACGCATGTCATTTTTGTGCCATTGTTAAAATAAAAAATATACCAACTTTAACCCTGGGTCCAACTATAGAAGGAAACTGGCTTCTCTCTTGGGGGAAGGGGAGGAAGTTCATTGAACCTCTGCAGGACAGACATTAGTCTGTAGGTCTATGAACAAGAATTGTTTGCACTGCTGTCAGTTAACAGATTTGTAAAACAGCTCAAGACAATAAAAAGCCCAGAGCGGGCCCGGACATCACAAATGAATAGCTGGAAGGTGGCTTTAACAATGCAGAGTTTTCCACCGAAGCAAGCACAGGTTGCCCCACCCAGCATTGGTGAAGTACTTAGCTAGGCAGGCAGCAATGGAATTCATGGGTGCTATAACATTCGTGGAGATTTACGACATGGAGAGTGTAGCTCTTTCCCTCTGGCAATCGGATTGGTGGCATGTTTATTAAACTTCCTCCTAGAGACATCAAGATGTTTACAAATTGAGTTCCAAATGAAAGTTTTCCTTTTGGGAAAAACAAAAGGTTCCACTGCTTTAGAAAAGTTGGAAAGCCACCTGTTCATGTCCAAGTGCTTCATTATACAGAAGAGAAAGTTCAGGCTCAGAGGAGAGCGGGAGCTGGTGCAGGGCCCCGGATTGTTCACTGATCTCTGGTTGGCTTTGAGGGCCGAGAAGGTGTTCCTTTGGCTTCATTAGGTGACACAAAGAGCTTTCCTGGAAGGAAGGACGCAGGCTGTGACAGATGGTTTTCATCTCCTGTGCTCTGGGAAATCTGCTACCATCCCTCTAATTGGATGTTGGGAGTTTCACGCAAACTGCCATCGACATGATATCGTTGTTCAGTGTCCCTAATTATACCTCAGAATTTGGCTTAAGTGCAGCTTAGAGGATGTTCATTAATGGTGTTGACAGGCACACTCAGCATGGAGAAAATTCTTTAGAATAATTTAAGTCCCAACATTGTGCTGGCGTGTTCAGGAAGCACGTTCACTCCCAGCTGAAAGATGACTTAAGAGGAGGGAGGGTTGTTTTTTCCTAATGTCCCAGTCTGAATGCAAAGTTTTACGATCCTTGTTTTAATCAGCTCAAGGAGTCTCCTCGGTGAATTCCGTTCAGGGCTTCGTTCTCCAAAGTCAGAGCAAAGTGACCTTGGCATTTCTGTCTCCCGTCTCTTGTCCACGTGTTGGCACAACCCGTTTCAAGGGGAAGCTTTGTCTCCACAGGCAGATCGTGGTTCCATCTGGCCCTGCCACCCAGTCTTGTGACTCCAGATGGAAAAATCCCCATCTTTCCATGTTTCCAAAGCATCCCCCACCCTGATTGTTTTATCTATACCGCCAGCAGCACAAACACTCCGCAAACAGAGGAGTCTCTCCTGGGGTGGAAAGAATTGCAAAAAGGGAAACAGCTCATCTCTTCTTCCATACTTACCCCCTGTGCCATGTGAATAGGAAAAAATCCCACGTCTGGCTGGTGGGTTGAAGAGGAGGACCAGGGCAAAGCAGTCAGGAGGGCTGGTCTTTATCAAAGAAGATGTCAGGGAAAAGGCTTTCTTACAGCTAAGGAAAATTATAACTTTCCATCGTGACTGTAGCTATTCAACCATCTCTCTCCTCCTTTTCTTTTCTTTCCAAAGACACCCTTAAGAAACCCCAAGTATTTGGACAGCATCTTCTGGGGCAAACAATTTTCTTCCAGAAAGGTAGAACACAGCTTCATGCATTTGTATCTGTGTTAGGGGAATAATTGGAATCAAACTGCTTTTCTTTCAACCATATTCTCTTTCTTCCATTTGATAGAGAGAGAGAGGAATAGGATGGGAGAAGGAGAAGATTTTTGAATTTGAGGAATGAAGCTGCCAAAAGAGCTCACGGAATCAGGTGTGGTGGAACACGCCTGTAATCCCAGTGATTTGGGAGGCTGCAGCAGGAGGATTGCAAGTTCAAGACCAGCCTCAGCCACTTAGCAAGACCCTGTCTCAAAATAAAAAATAAAATAGGCTGGGGTTGTGGCTCAGTGGTATAGCTCCCCTGAGTTCAGTCCCTGGCACCAAAATCCCATATAAATAAATAATTAAATAATAATAAATTAAAAAGAGCTCATGGAAAGGCACCTACTTCTCCCACCCTTTTACCCTCTACTGATGGCTTCTCAAAGACCCTACATATTTCCTCCCCTTGCAGGTAGGTATGTTTTGGTAACCTGTTGACAATATTGAGCTTTGTTGGAGCGCTGTGTTCAAAAGGTAGGTAGAGAAATTGCAAAGAACCGCCCCACTCCGCAAATTCAGCACCCAGCCCTTCAAACAGGACTTGCCCATTCTCCTCCTGCAACCGCAGCCCCCCTCTTTTTGTCTGAACTCTTCCTCTGCTTGAATGAATGTGCTGTCTATTGCAATAGTCTAAATTATACCACATCCTCAACCGAGGGGTGCGTTTCTTGCTCTGGGAAGTAGAGCATCAGCACTTTGGAGTTAAGCAGAATCACCCTGTGTGGTTTTGGGAGAGATGCGAGCTGGACCCGGTCAATGGGTGAAGTCAGGGATGCCTGGGAACCAACCCTCCCCGGCAATGCCTTTTACTTCAAAACCTCAGAAGCAGCGAGCTTAGGAGGGAGTGTATCAACACGCCCACGGGACACACAGATCCAGCGTGCGTGTGCACGGTGCGTGCGTGTGTGGTGGGCAGCAGGAGGGGGCGCGGGGAGAAGCAGCTTTGTTTCCTTCACAAAGCCCCCTTGTCCTGCATCGGACAGGCTGAGGGCTGAAACTTCCCATGCAGTGGCCCATGTCCTCGGCTGCTGGTGACTGTGCAGAACTGCCATTTGTCAGGGATTCTTCCCAGAGGCCTTGGAGACAACGAGTTTGGTTGAGGTCTGCTGGAGGAAGTTGGCTTTGCAAAATTGGGATGGTTTTTGGCTTGTTAAATGGAAAAGGACAATGGCCTCTTTACTCTTGGTGTAAGAGATCTGAGGACTCCCAGGCACCCACCAATCGTAACTTAAAAATGCTGCTTTTAAAATATATAGGGAAGGGCTCGAGAGGTGGCTCAGCAGTTAGGGCGCTTGATGGCGTGCATGAGGACCTGGGTTCAAACCCCAGAATCACGTACACAACTGTCAGAGCAACGAAAGCCTCATGAAAAACTAAAATAAAATTGATTTTCTTTCTCTCTCTCTCAATATCCCTCTCTCTCTAAAAAAAGAAAAAATATATTTATATGGAAATAGTCACTAGTTTAATTAAAGAGAAATACCACCCATGCTCTCAGCATTCAAATAGGATATAGTAGCTATTTAGAGTTTTCATTTGGATGTATGGTTTCACATTTTGCAATCAATGGAAGTACGAATTTATGCCTTTTGACTTAACATTACATTATGTCATTCAATCATTTTATTACATAAAATATAATCCCATCAGGCTAATGGAGTACATTTATTAATATTAAAAGTTTCCCTGGTATAAGACATTCAGGTTGTCTCCTCTTTTCTTTGCTAGTACACATAATGCTAAAATTGACATCCACGGTTATACTACTTTCTGATTCTTAAGAATGAAAGGTAAATAACAGAGAGTTAAGAAATGGACTGATTGCCGGGTGTGGCGGAGCAAAACGGCAATCCCAGTGCTTCAGGAGGCTGAAGCAGGGGGATCACAAGTTTGAGGCCAGCCTGGTCAACTTAGAGACTCTGTCTCAAAATAAAAAAAATAAAACGAGCGGAGGACGCAGCACAGTGGTCAAGCCCTCCTTCCTGGGTTCAACTCCCAGTACAAAAAACAAAGGATTGCGGATTGCGGTGTTAAACAGCAGCCCTCAAACTTTTTATTCTCAGAATCCCTTTACACTCCTAAAAACAACAGCGAACCCTTGAGAGTTGTCATTTAAGTGATCTATTTTGATATTTGCCTTATTATATTAGAAATTATGACTGAAATCCAAATATTTATTAATATATTTAAAAGCAACTATATAAAATATACAAAATAACCATATATTGCATATTTTAGTGAACAATAATTATATTTTCCAAAATAGACCTTTATGGAATGGCATTGTTTTACATTTTTTTAAGCCTCGTATGTCTGGTTTGTAGATTCTCATATCTGCTTCTGCATTCAATCTCTTGTGATATATTGTTTTGATTAAAGTGTATAAAGAAAACCCGTTCTTGTATGTTCATGTGGGTGAAAAAGGAAGAGGGAACCCTTAGGGGGGTCCTCAGCCCACACGGAGAAGCACTATCCTACAACAACTTAGCACTCTGTTGGGCATTTCTCTTGGACGCTTTGCACTTAGAGATGTAGATGTTAATGTGAATTCAACATCTCTTTCGAAATCAAGATCCTGAGAAGCACCCAGCTGGTTTAAGTCACCCAGCTGGCTGCAGGGACTCCACTTTAATTTACTTCAACCACCTCAGCATCTCATCTATCCTTTAGGGTGGCACTGTGCAAGGGTATGGGGACACAAAACGGAATAAGGAATTCTAGCCCTCAAGTTGTTCACCAGCCAAGGACTGGTCAAGCTCACGAATAATTCTAAGACAGAAGTAGGTAAATTGCTCATGGTTCACGTCTCTCCTCTCTCTCTCTGCTGCATACATACACAAGTGCACAAATCATAACAGTGCTCTATGCATTTTTCAGGAACGGAACACACCAGTATCATACCTCCTTGTAAGGTGACTTTTGGGTGACTTGTCAAGAGGCAGGATGAAATTACAGAAACAAACTGGAAGAATTTGAAGACTTGGGCTTTGCTGACTTTTGGGGCTCTCTCTTCTTTTGTAAATGTAACCTCTGGTAAAACAAAAACAAAAAAGAAGAGAGAGCTTCAACTAAAAGCTTGCTTTACTAGCCGGGCTTGGTGGCACACGCCTGTAATCCCAGTGGCTCAGGAGGCTGGGGCAGGAGGATCACAAGTTCAAAGTCAGCCTCAGCAATTTAGGGAGGCCCTAAGCAACTCAGTGAGACTCTGTCTCAAAATAAAAAATAAAAAGGACTGAGGATGTGACTCAGTGGTTAAGTGGCCCTGGATTCAATCCCCAGTGCCAAAATAAAAAACAAAACCAAAAAGCTAAAACAGACCTCCCTCAAACAACAACTACAACAGCAAACCCTTTCTTTACTAAACTTTTGTCCTCCTGTAACATTCTATGAATCTAAACGTATTTAGATACTTTGGAAGATTGGTTTTTGTGACTGCTGGTTGGGTGTCAGTTTTTTAAAATCGGGCAGGATAGGGAAACGAGTAGGAGGCCTGCCATCTGGTGGTGAATATGTGTATTGCTCTTTTTCACAAAACTGGTCCTTTCAGGAACCAGAACCCTTCTCCTGCTCATCCCCACCTTTCTTCATTACTGGAGTTTTAATTGTGCCACAGTTACAATGCCTAATTGTCCTATTTACATAATAATAACTGAAGGGAATATACTTGAGATTTGGCTGACCAAGTGAGAGGGGAGGCCTCTTGCATTCAGAGTTAATTGCTCCAAAATTCTGCCTAGGGCTTCACCAGCCGGTGCCCTCAGGGTTCACTCTGGGCTAAAGAGCCCATTAGATCCTGTCTCTGCCTCCAGGCTGCAGCAGGGGACAGCAGCTGTAGCACTTTCTTAGAGCAAATCTTTGAAAGGGGGATTGCTGGAGCTCACCCAGCAGCCTGCTGACTCCTAGCATTTTCTCCTATGGGCTGTAACAGCGCACAGCCGAGCAGGGAGGCTCCGGGCAGGGAGGGGTCAGCCGGGTTTCAGCGGAAGAAGTAGCAGGTGGTCTCCAAGCACTGCTGGAGGCGGGAGTGTGCACCGTCTGGGAAAGCACATTCCATGGGTCTGGGAAAGCACATTCCATGGGTTCTGGAGAGCTGGACCCCTGTGTCTCCCCACTCAGGGAATCAGGGAGGGAGAAGAATCTCAGCAGACAGCCCAACCCCGCTGCTAAAGTATACAGGAAATGGCATGATGCGACAAGGGCATGGCAGGGAAACTACAGAGTGGTGGCACCCGGGGTTGAGACTGGGAAGAAACCAGCCCACACTGAGCTGTACCTAGCTCCTCCCCCGCAAAAATTACATATATATAAGAAAAAAAATATATATGAAAGATATCTACCTCTAATGGGAGTAAAATAGGAATTGATGGTTTATAAAATATGAAAAACTGACAATCAGTGGGTAACTGTAATTTAGTTGTTCAATTAACTGCTAAGTTAACTATTAATTTAAAATAATTATTGAACATATCCCAGGGACCAGGCCCTGTGCTGGGTGCTGGGCTTAAGGGTGGAAAAACATACAGTCCCAGGGCTGGAGTTCAGCGCTTTAAGTGCTTGCCTGACACGGGCAAGGACCTGAGTCCGAACCCCAGCACCACATACATATCTAGATATTGAAGAAACAAAGGCCAGATGGAAAAAACAAATAAAAGTTGATTCTCTCTTTCTCTGTCACTGTCCCTCTCTCTCTTAAAAAACAACCAACCAAACAACAACAAAAAATACAGTCCCTATCCTGGTGGATGTACAGTCTGAAGTGGAGACCTTGAACAAAAGATGTTAGAGCGTGCACTTAAGCCAATGGTATTTTTTCTGTTTTAAAATCAGAGCATTATAGATACACGTAGTTCTGCTCATCCAGGCAAAATCACACATGCACAGAATTCTATTTTAGTTCACAATCTCCCTACATTCCCTCCTGTCCTTTCTCCTTCCTCTACTCTGCTAGACTTATTCTCGATCATCCCTTTATTTAGTACTATTGTTTCCCTGATGTATCATTTTAAAAGTAGATGCCATAGCAGATCTAGCGGCCATCATTGCGTGGAGTGTGGATAGTTGGCTCATAGGGCATGTTTGTCACGATTTGTCCCTTCTTTTGGAATTGGTTAGCAATGTACTTCTCCTTTTTGGTCTTGGTGTCACACATGGAGATAATTTGTTCAACTTTGTGGGTGCCATCCTGGTTGCATATCACGTACCACAGCCCATGAGGCATTTCCAGCTGTGTGGCCAAGCAAGCTGATTTCCCAGAATAGGGCTGGTTGGAAGGTCCCAGTGATTTTGGCCAAGATTGTGTTACCTGGGGCTTCTTCAGTTGCATGTAACTTGGAGGCTTCATTCATGAGCCTGTGGAGTTCTGGGTCACCACTGTTCCTTTCCTTTTTGGTGCACTGGTCAATCATTTGATGTGACACTTGTTTGCAAATCTAATCATTTCATGTGTGAAATGGTTTACCAGGCACCTAAAAGCAAAAGAACAATAACAGTGACAAAAACAAACAAACAAAAAACAACAACCCCCCCACAAAACCCAAAGATAAACAAAACCTCACAGGCTCTTCCTGTGGGCCAGGAAGTAGAGCCGCATTGAGTTCATCCAGACCTGCTCCCACCTGGGCCTTCCCTCCCTTCCTTCCTCATCAACAGAATTAACAGGAAGTGGTCAACCAGAAACAAGTAACTGCTACAAATGTGACAAAATGGTTGTTAATTCATGAGAGAAATACAAACGTGAACATGAAGAAGTAATCCGTAGAAGGAAAATGGCCTTTCAGATACAAAGAAGAAAACACATTTATAATAAGGTACAATTTTTATCCACCCCACTGACAAATGTTTAAACGTAAAATGAAGTATATGCAGAGACAGAGGCGCTCAGACAGCTTTGCAGGAACGTGAGCTGGCGTTGGCTTTCTGCAAATGCTCTCTAGAGCTTTAAGAAGCAGGTCTGCTTGAACCGAGCAACTCTGCGGCTCAGCATTTCCCAAGGAAGTAATTAGCCAGGCAAGGGAAGGTGCTTGTTTGGATAGCATTTAAGATAGCAAAAATTCAAGCATAATATTAGGTAATGACAATAAAACATAACACATTCAGATAGAGGAATAGTTGCAATATAAAATAGTTGCTCTTGAAAAATATTTAAAGACACGGGACATGCTAGCACTAATATAGAATCAAATAAAGGAAGCAAGCAAGATAAAATACTGCGAAGACCAACAGTGATGTATAAGCTTCCAAAAAGAATGGAAGGCAATGAAGTACAGGCGCTGCTTCCTCCTGGAAAACTTTTAGTTTACTTATCTTTCTTCAGTCTTTAAGGTCCAGGGGCAGAATCTGGGCCGGTTTCCGGCTACCTGATTTGCCAAGGGTCTAGCAGGGAGTCTGAGAACCCTCAGAGGGGTCACCAAGGGTCCACTTCCTCCAGCCCCCGGCTGGGTACAGACACTGGAAAAGCTGGAAGTCCTGCTTCTGCTGGGGTCTTCCTTTCTCTCCTCATCTCTCCACCTCCCGACCCAGGACGACAGCTGTGTCCTGGAAGGAAGGTTCCTGGCCATTTCAGCCCCAGTTCTGTTCCTCTTATGGCATGATTTTGTCTTTAATTTCTTTTTTTTTTTTTTTAAATTTTAGGTGACTTTTTAATTTTTTTTATTTTTGAGAGAGAAAGAGAGAATCAATTTTATTTATTTTTTCATCTGGTCTTTGTTTCCCCCATACTTTGTTGTGTATGTGGTGCTGGGGTTTGAACCCGGGTCCTTGTGCTTGCCAGGCAAGCGCCGAAACCGCTGAGCCACCGCTCCAGCCCCTGACCTCAATTTCTTTACCTTTCTGTTAGGAATAAGAATTCTTTCAGGGGGCTGGAGCAGTGGCTCAGTGGTTGGAGTGCTTGCCTGGCATATGTGAAGACCTGAGTTCAAACCCCAGCACCACATACACAACTAAATTTAGAGAAACAATGTCTGGATGGAAAAAGAAATAAAATTGATCCCCCCTGCCCTCCCCCACTTGTCTCTCTCTCTCATTCTCTTAAAAAAAAAAAGAGAGAGGGACAGTGAGAGATACAGAGAAAGAGAGAAACAACTTTATTTAGTTTTTCACATGGCCTTAGTTGCTCCAACACTTAGTTGTGTACGTGGTGCTGGGGTTCGAACCCGGGTCCTCGTGCTTGCCAGGCAAGGGCCGAAACCGCTGAGCCACTGCTCCAGCCCTGGAAATAATTTTTTGATTCCATATCTGACAGATTAGCAAGGAGTTTGAGGATATGAGAAGGAACTAAGGTAAATATTTCCTACCTCTTCTTGTCCAAAGAACAGGTTTGACTGCACCTATGCTCAGATAAATAAATGTTTGGAAGGCAGAACCAGGTAAGAGAGCAGACAGGTACAGGGATGGTTAAAGTTTTGCTAAGGAGCAACTGGAAAACCAGCCTAAAAGTTTCAGACTGTAATAATTTCTTTCCTCCTCCACATCCCCTTACCTTCCTCTCTTTCTTTCTATTTTTTTCATTGGGATTGAATCCAGGGCTTCATGCTTTCTAGACAAATGTTCCACCACTGAGCTACACTCCTAATCCTTTGTGTTTTTATTTTATTTTATTTATTTTGAGACTGGATTTTGCTAAGTCCCCAGGTTGGCCTCCAACTTGCAATCCTCTTGTCTCAGCCTCCCAAGTAGCTGGAATTACAGGTATGTGCCACTGCACCCAGCCTGGACTACATTCTTAAGGCAGCAGGGACCATGGAAGGTTTGTTAGTATGGAAAAATGATTATACCTGGGTGTAAATATGGAGGGTGGCCCAGAATATTGAGAACCTGGGTCTGTCTTCAAGGGGTCCTGGCCACACCAGGGAAAATAAACTGCAACTCAACCCAATTCTTTAAAAGTCTTTTTTTTTTCTAATTTTAAAGTAAGGTGTTCTATTTATTTTATTATTTGATGAAAGGACTAAATGCCTGGGAATTACATAATTATCGAAGGAACACTGTTCCTGGGGAAGGTAGTAGAAGGTACAACAGAAATCAAATGTATCTCTGGGCTTAATATTTAGGCTACTGGCTTGTTGTTTAAAGTAAAAATTTAATGATGTTTACTTAGAACTACATAAGTAAATTTTTTACACACATACACACATACACCCCTAGAGAAAGAGTATTAAAGGCTGGAGTGGTGGCTCAGCAGTTAGGGTGCTTGCCTGGCATGCGCAAGGACATGGGTTCAAACCCCAACATCAAGTACACAACTATGTGTTGGAGCAAAAACAGTCACATGAAAAACTAAATGAAGTTGATTCTCTCTTGGTCTCTCTCTCACTCTTAAAAAAAAAAATTAAAGGGGCTGGAGCAGTGGCGCAGTGGTAGAGCACTTGCCTGGCATGCATGAGGACCCAGGTTCAATCCCCTCACCACATATACACCTATGTGTTGGAGAAACAAAAATCAGATGAAAATCTAAATAAAGTTGATTCTCTCTTTCTCTCTTTCTGTCATGCTCCTTCTCTCTCTCTCTCTCT
>PVKS010046002.1:0-13516 GCA_004027875.1 Aplodontia rufa
TCTTTCTCCTTGCACGAGAATCAAATCAAAATGGATCAAGGAGCTAGGAATTAAACCAGCTACCTTGCAACTGATGGAAGACAAATTAGGTCCAACACTTCAGCATTTGGGAGTAGGCAAAGACTTTCTCAACATGTCTCCTAAAGTGAAGGAAGTAAAGTCAAAAATCAGTGAATGGGATGCCATAAAGCTAAAAAGCCTTTGTACTGCCAAGGAAATAATCAAAAGAGTCAAAAGGTTTCCTATGGAAATGGAAAGAATCACAGTCTATGATTCCTCGGACAGGGGCCTCATATCCAGAATCTACAAAATCCTCAAAAATCTCAAGTACAAAAACACAAACAACCCAATCAATAGATGGGCTAAAGAGCTAAATAGAAACTTCTCCACAGAGGACATTGATCAAGCCAATGAATACATGAGAAAGTACTCTAAATCACTAGTAATCAGAGAAATGCAAATGAAAACTAATTAAGATATCACCTCATGCCAGTCAGAAAATAAACAATAATAGATGCTAGAGGGGCTGTGAAGAGATAGGCACACTAGCACACTGTTGGTGGAGCTGCAGACTGCTACAGCACCTCTGGAAAGCAGTATGGAGAATCCTCAAAAAACTAGGGATGAGACCACGATATGATCCTGCTATTCCTCTCCTGGGTATTTTTCCAGGGGATTTAGAATCAGCACATTATAGTGACACAGCAATATCTATGTTCATAGCAGCTCAATTTACAATTACTACATCATGGAAACAACCCAGATGTCCCTCACTGGATGAATGGATCCAAAAGCTGCGGTACATATATACCACGGAATTGCAGCCGTTGAAGGTAAATGGATGGCTATGGAAGAAATTATGCTGAGTGAAATCAGCATAACCCAGAGAACCAAGGGTCGAATGTCTTCATTCATCTGTGGAGGCTGGAACTAGACCCTGGCCATTGAGAAAGGTGGTCTATTATCATGTGTTAAATCCACATAAGGTGTAATGTTACACAACTTAATACATTTATAGAGATGTTGTGGGAAGGGGAAGGGAGGGATAAGGGTAATGTGGAGCACTCTTGGGGGTAAATCTAATCTTCAGAATCAATATACATTTTATATTATTTTGTTAAAAACTTGTACAATTGTTCAACAAATAAATTTCTCAATACAAAAAGCATGGTATTGGTATCAAAATAGGAATGAAGGGGCTGGAGCGGTGGCTAGGCAGTTACAGCACTTGCCCAGCATGCGCAAGTACACAGGTTCAAACCCCAGCTCCTATGTACACAACTAAGTGTCAGAGTAACGAAGGCCATGTGAAAAACTCAATAAAAATTGATTCTCTCTCTCACTGTCCTTCTATGTTCAAAAAAAAAAAAATAGGAATGAAGACCAATGGAATAGAATAGAAGACTCTGAGACAAAGCCCCAAATCTTTAAACAGCTGATCGTTGACAAAGGGGGTCAAAATATAACATGGAGTTGAGACAGTCTACTCAACAAATGGTGCTGGACAAACTGGACAGCCACTTGCAGAAAACTGAAATTAGAACCTTATCTCTCACCATGCACAAAATCAATTCCAAATGAATCAAGGAATTAAGGATTAAGCCAGCTACCATATATCTGCTAGAAGAAAAATTAGGACCAACACTCCAGCATTGGGGAGTTGGTAATGACTTCCTAAACAAGTATCCTAAAGTGAAAGAATTACAGTCTAAAATCAATGAGTGGGATGCCATTAAACTAAAAAGTTTCTGTGCAGCCAAGGAAATAGTCAAAACAGTCAAGAGACAACCTACAGAATGGGAGAGAATCATGGCCTGTGATCCCTCAGACAGGGGACTAATATCCAAAATTTATACAGAACTCAAAAAAATTTGATATCAAAAACACAAACAATCCAATCAATAAATGGGCCAGAGAACTAAACAGAAACTTCTCAACAGAGGACATTGAGCAAGCCAATGAATACATGAGAAAGTATGTATCATTGGCAAGCGGAGAAATGCAAATCAAAACTACATTAAGATTTCACCTCACTCTAGTCAGACTGGCAAAGATGAAGAATACAAACAATAACAAATGCTGGATGGGTTATGGGGAGACAGGAACACTAGCACACTGTTGTGGGGAATTGCAGACTGGTCCAGTTGCTTTGGAAAGCAGTGTGGAGAATCCTCAAAAAATTAGGGTTGGATTTACCACACGACCCAGCTAACCCTCTTCTGGGTATTTTCCCAAAGGAATTAGAATCAGCACATTACAGTGACATAGCAAAATCTATGTTCATAGCAGCTTAATTTACAATAGCTAAATTATGGAACCAACCAAGATGCCTCTTACTGGATGAATGGATCCAAAAGCTCTGGTATACATAATGGAGTTCTACTCAGCTTTTAGAAACAATCATATTGTATCCATCGAAGGTAAATGGATGGCAATGGAAGAAATCATGCTGAGCAAAGTTAGCCAAACCAAGAGAGTCAAGGGCTGAATGGTTTCCCTCATTTACTGAGGCTGGACCTGAACCCAGGCTTGGGAGTAAGGTAGGCAAACTCGTGTATTAGATCCATAAAACAAAAATGCAAAATGTTAATATGAGATAAAGTTGCAAGATATAAGATATATGAACAAGCTACGCTGCATACCTCATACCTATACAAAAACGTAAATGTTTAATCCTATTGTCAAAATTTTGAATAACAAGGGATGATAGGAAGGGAGAAGGGGAAAAGTTGGAACTGAAAGCAAGGTACATTCCAAGCAGTTATAAATGCCACCATATAGTCATATAAATAAAAATGTTCTTCATAGGTATAAGAATTATGACACTGTATTTGGGTTTTTTAGGAACAATGTAGGACCCAGAAGAAAGGCAAGGGATTGGGGACAGGAGGAGGAAGGTAGAGGGGTGTGTGTGGGGAATACACTGAATGAATTGTATTGCTGATTTGTGTGCATCTAGGAATATGTGAAAACTAATCCCATCATTATGTAAAACTATAATGCATTAATAAAAAAATAAATTAAAAATTTACTTTTCTCACTGGCTTGAAATTCTTATAGACTAAATAAAATGTATTTTGTTAAAAAAATATAAGTTATAACAAATTGCTCTAAGTCATTCCTGAGACATTATAAAATCTGAATGTGGACAATGTGTGACCACTGTTTTGTCAGTAATAAGCATTTTAAATCTGATATTTCTTGATGGAAAAAAGCTGCAGTATTCTGTATAATTAAAGTTAAGCATCAGAATTCTGTGGAATCAAAAGTAACACACTACTTTTACATTCACAAGTCATTCAAGTAAAAACTAGTACTTTTGTCCTGTGAAATAACCTAGTGAAAAAAATTTTTAAAAATAATTTTAATATATTTAATTATATATATTATATAATTTTTAAATTTTTTAAATATAATTTTTTATATAAAAGCAACTGTGGATAAGACTGAATTCATGCATTTTTCAAGGTACCTACCATCTTGTGCTTTAGAATTCACAGAACACTTGCTAAGGGGCCAAGTGACAGAACAACCAGGAATCGATTATACATTCCTAGGTTGGGGTCAAGAAATTTACAATTTCTATTTCTGAGGTTTAGAAATTCACAAAACTTCTGAGTAGGAGGAACTTTTATGGCAGACCAATACTTAAATAGAAAAGTCACATTTAAAAAAAAACAACATAAAAGCAATAAAAATGGGAATAATTTAAATATACAAGAATAGATAATAGGTTGGATGATATCCAAGTATGGAATACTGTGCTAATAACCAAAAAAATTTAAAAGACTACTTAATACTTAGAGGAAATGTTCATAATGTGAAGGAGGAATTGGAGTACATGTCGCCACAGGAATTATAAAACACAGAAAATTATTTTTCCATTTGGAAATATACCAGAATATTAGATAACTGAGTAGAGGAATAGTAACAATCTTTTTTTGTTTTTCCCAATTTTCTATAATCAGAAAAATAAAAAAATAGGGAAGTCTTATACTGCTTGAAACATGGAGTTTATATAAGCCCATTTCTAATGACCCTAAAACTATACATTTTATTAGAAGGCTTTATGTAAGCAAACACTGAGCTTATAGAAGCTCCAACTAAATTTACATATCATTAAATTTTTAAAAAATTTTAAACCTATTACCTATGTTTGGTTATCTCAGTAAACAAATTAGCAAACCTTACTCTTTCCAGGAAAATTCAAGTTTTTATTCTGAAATAGTCACTGTACTGACCTGCAAACCAGTGCTGCCCTCTGCTAAGGATGTGCAGCTTATCTTCCTGGTTGGCTAAATTTATCAGGATTGTTGTTTCAGGAAAGGATGTCTTCCTCTTAATGTTAAGTGTCAAGGGTCATGTTATTCAAAACATCATTATCAGCATCACCTATGAGCTTTTTTGAGAGGTGGGGCACTGGGAATTGAACCCAGAGGGGCTTTACCACTGAGTTACATTCCCAGCCTTTTTAATTTTTGAGACAAAGTCTAAATTGCTAAAGCTGACTTTGAACTTGCAATCCTTCTGTCAGCCTCCTGAATTCCTGGGATTAGAGGATTGCACCACTGTGCCCAGCTCCTACGAGCTTTATACACACAAGCTCAGAACACAGTCCATATCTACTAAATAATAACCTGAATTTTAAAGATTCCCAAATGGCTCAGATGTACAATAAAATTTTGAGAAGTTTTTCTGTAGACTATAAAGGTGTACTTTGTCTTAACATGAAGTCTGGTTTTTGCAAACACTTCTCCATTTGTAGCTGAGAGTGCTTCCACAACAACCTCCCCATCTCTTATTTCCATCTTGCCACTGTATGGGAAATTCAAATCAAATCTGGTATGTAAAATTCAAATGTTTCCATACCAAATTCCTCTTTCACATAGCTGAAGCACAAAGAACATAATCATATCAGATGTAATGTCTAAACTCCAGGGATCCAGATACTGACATATTTGAAATTCTTGAATATAGTAGTTAAACAAATTTTGAGATGAAATCAATTTCCCTCTTCCACTGGCTGGTGAAACTGGAGGTGCCTCTGCTTCTGCTGGTAGGTGGGGGTTTGCATAGTGAAGGCCTCTGCAGCCTAGAAGTGTTGCAGTTCTTAATGGGAGCAGTGCCCTCTAGTGTTGCAGTACACTCCAACAGCCCAACTGCCTCCAGAAGTCCAGCATCAATATTCTCCTCCTTCTGAGTTCTTGTCTCATGAATTCGAAGAATGAAATCCACAGACCAGGATGGGCAAATAGAACAATTTATTGAAGCAGAAAAACAACTCTTGCAGTGCGGCAGAGGGGACTTGGAAAGCAGGCTTTCTCCGCCTGTTTGTGCTCAGCCAGAAGTTTATATAGCACTTGGGTCACTGCTATTGGTCCAAACTGATGCAAATGAGGGCTTGAGAAAACTATCAATGCTATTGGTCCCAACTTAAGGTAATTACACTATGGAAATGTACTAACCACTATTGGTCCAAATTTATGCTAATAAGGGTTTGGAAACCCATTAACACTATTGGTCAAATCTCAAGTCCCAACTTTGTCATGTTTGCCTTGCTAACATTTTCTCCTGCTTTGGAATTGTGCATGCTCAGCAGGCATGTGATAGGGATGTATCTGGAACTGCATCACTGTGTGAAGCTCGTTTCTGCAGCAGTCATCTGTAAGGTGGCCATAACATTAGTGCTCCTTGATTCACCTGGGTGCTGACTTGTGCTGCAGACCCACTGCACCTGCAGAACGGGCTCCATGCAGGCACAGGCTATGCTTGCTGCTTGCACCACTCTGCAGCTCCATCGCTCCTCCACCATTTCTCAGCCCAGACCAACAGGCCGGCTGCATGGCTTGGGTGCTTGGAAGCAAGTCAGTAGCGTCTGTGCTATTGAAATTTTATAGAGCGTGACTATCCTGCTAAAATTTATATACCCCACTGACTGCTTCCCTTTTCAAAGAAATCATCCAGGGAAAGAAAATAAATGCTTTGTACATCAAAGTACAAAGATTTGCTACCCTACTGGATACTTACAGGTACTCTAACGCCACTTTTCAAAAGTTGCAGAAAAAGATTCAAAATAAGCATCATCTCCTCTGAAGAGAATATGCAATTAAATATAGAATCTGGCATCTCTCATTTTAAAAAAAAGGCACAACACTTAATAGTTGCCACATACTCTTAATTTTTCAAAGTTATATTTATTTTAAGGGAATGGTAAGGTAATAAAACAAAAGCAAATTTCACTTCAAAAAAGGTTAAAGATCAACACTCTTTAAAGAAATCTACTTTAATTCCAAGAGATTAATGCAGAATGCACTGTATATTTTCTACTATTTCTACTCATTCACTAAAGCAAACAGTGAAAGTAACAATTTTTATAATATAGAAGACATATTTCTTATAATTATCTAATAAGCTTCCTTATATATTTTACATATAATTCCATCTTAGAATTCTTCTTTCAACTACTGCTTTATGACTGTGAAGGGTAAAGACATCTGAACTTGTGATGACCTCTTATCTTAAACCCAAGTTAACTATAGTGTCCTCTGAAGAAATTTCCCATAAATTGTTTGTTTTTTTTTTTCTAAAAGAAAGGGACAGTGGGAGACAGAGAAAGAATCAATTTTATTTAGTTTTTTATGTGGCTTTTGTTGCTCCAACATTTCGTGGTGTACATGGTGCTAGGGTGTAAACCCACGTCCACGTGCATACCAGGCAAGCTCTGTAACCACTAAGCCACCGTTCCAACCCCCCATAAATTGTTAATGACCTGATTCCATTAAAAAAAAAAAATTGGTTTCAGCAAATGTGAAAACAGATAATCCTGTTATTTCTTTGTGGATTCATGATATGAGGGGGGAAAAAAGAGAGAGAATGCATTCCTCTATGGATAAATAGGATTTGGGGAAGAGTTCTGATATGTTAAAAATCAAAAAGTCTACAAATAGCCCCCTTGCTTAGGAGAACAAAAATGATTTCAATGTATTCATCTTCTGAACTGCTTAGTAACTCCAAGTGATTTTCAAATTGGGAGGCAAATTACTGGCATTAAGTTCATCAAATTTAGATTTATCTTGAACAGGGACATTATAGAAATCAAGAACATCTCTGACTCTGCACATCTGGTCAAGCCTGGAGTTAGGTACTGCATGGCCCAAGTCATCAGCTAAATGTGCCAAGAGACTGAACTTCATATGACCATCTTCCAGAGAGATATCTTGCCAACTACTAGGAAGGGATGAACCAAACACTTCTTTCACATGAGACTCCAAACGACTCTGAAGATCTTCAGGTGGTACATATGTGCGGCTTCGTAATGGAGGACACACCAGAATAGGTTCTTTTTTCACCTCTTCTACCGTCTCAGCCACCACTGGCTCTTTCTCTTTTCTGGAATGATCAAAAACAAATATATGAATCTTTGGTTCACCGGATTAATGAAGTTAACAAACACCGCACTGAATATTATTCACCAATCAAAACAAATAATTTGCACACTTACTACTTTCTCCACACAGAGAAGACCAGAGATCGAGTTCCTTCCTTTGGAATGTTTACAGGTGAATGAGTTTGCAAAACCAGAAAACAAAAGCTAAGTACTTATTTTATATACTCTAAGAATTCCTAAGAATAGGTAAAGTAAGGTAAATCATTCTGCCTGGGATTCCTAGCCCTTGAAGCTCTATCCTCAATCTACCTCTCTAACCTTACCTCCAAATAATCTCAACCTAAACTATATCCCACTTTTCTGACACCATATATTAGCTCAGTTTATATCCTTTTCTTAAATGCCTGTCTTATATCTTCACCTATAGAAATCTTACTTATTCTAGGGCAAAACTGTTGCCTTCCAGGAACTTTAATCTATTTCCTCAAATGTAACTAGGTTCCTCTCATCTTCTCAGCACTTCATATTGCTCTCAAGAGTATATCACAGGGGCTGGAGCAGTGGCTAGGTGGTTACAGCGCTTGCCTGGCATGCACAAGTACACAGGTTCAAACCCCAGCACCCACCTACACAATTAAGTGTTGGAGCAACAGAGTATATCAGACCCTGCCACGTTTTAATTTTATTTGCATCCTACTTTTTTAAAGAAATCAGTGTTTCCCAGCCTCAAATATATTTACATTTTGGACTAGATAATTCTTTGCTTTTGGGGAGGGGGACATCCTGCTCACTGTAGGATTGTTAGTAGCATCCCTACCCTCTATCTATTGGATGCCCATAGCACTCCTGTCCCCCAGTCATGACAACCAAAAGTCAGTGTCAAACATCACCAGCAGGCAACACTGTCTGGGTTGAGAATCACTGTACCAAACTATAAGTTCCTTAATAAAGAGAACTGTTTCACTGATTTGGGGATTCTTTGAAAACACAATAACCAGCCAAGTAAGTGCAGAGGTCAATGAAAGAGAATCTACCTAAATACCATTTAAATGCTTGATTAAAAAGATTTGTTTGTAAACTACCCAGGGATTCCTCTTTCCCATGGAGCTGGCATCTCACTGGGATTGATCATCCTCACAGAAACTGGAAGCACCAGAAATGAAATGGTGTCTTGTCAAGAATGTGGTTTTTAAAGTAATTTTTCCTAGCAATTAGTCCCTCCTACATCAACTGCTCATTAGCTTCTAATTAATGCTTTCTATGGTTTCACTGTGTTCACCTAAAGTTCATGTCTTAGATGATACTGAATCTCCAAGTTCATATATTAATGGCATTTAAGTGTGGGGCCCTTAGGAGATAATTAGGATCAGATAAGGTCGTGAGGGTAGGGACCCCTATGAGAGTATCTGTGGCTTTGTGAGAAAAAGAGACCCACACTAGCATGCTTGGGCTTGCCACATGATGCCTTCTGCCATGTTATGAGGCAGCAAGAAGGCCCCTCATCTGATGTAGAGCAAATGTCACCATGCTCTTGGACTTGCCAGCTTACAGAATCGTGATTCAAATCAAATTCTATTCTTCATAAATTACCCAGTCTCAGCAATAGAAAACAAAGGCTCTACTAAAAAGTGACGGCAGGGTAAAGAACATGATGAAATATTTCCCATCTTTAGAGAAAAAAAATTCATCCTTGATTTATGTTTCCCTCTACCTACCACTCACCTTTTCAACAAAGTCTCAAGAGTTGTTTATAGTCTCTATTGCCTCAACTCCCATATTGTCCTTAAATCCCTCTAGTCACATCTCTTCACACTCAGAATGAAATGTAGTTCATATGAACAGACTAAGCACCCCAATCAAAAGACTTAGTTAAGATAATCAAAACCAAGAAAAGTCTGAGAAACTGTCACAATAAGGAGAAGACTAAGAGGACATTATGTAGCACTTAAGGAAATAAGAATAAGGATGTAATCTACACACTAATAATGTTAATATTGGTTCATTAATAATAGTACAACAATTATATAAGTGGTTAGTAGGAAAAACTAAGTATCAGCTATATAGAAGTCTCTGTAATATCTCCCGACTTTTCTGCAAAAAGAAAACTTTGTATTTACGTAAACATATTAAAACCAATTTTATTTAAAAAAGATTAAGTAACTAAATGGATTTAAAATCAACTATACACTGTCTATGAAAAACTCATTTTAGATTCAAGGACACATACCGTCTGAAAGTGAATGGACAGAAAAAAGCTATTCCATGCAAATGGAAAGGAGGAATGAAAGCAGGCATGGTTATACTTACATCAGACAAAATAAACTTTAAAGTCAAAAACTTTCTCTAGAGACAAATAAGGTCACTATGTAATGATAAAGTGGTCAATTCAATAAGAAGACAGCAATTCATATGTACCCAACATCAGAGTACCTAAGTACATAGAGCAAATATTGACAGACCTGAAAGGAGAAAGTAGCTGTAATACAAAAAGAGAATTCAACAATTCACTTTCAATAATGGATCAAACATCTGAAATAAACAGCGAACCTGAATAACACAAAATACCAAGTAGACCTAACAAACACATAATGAACTTTCTATTCAACAACAGAAGAATACACATTCTTCTCAAGCACACATAAAATATTATTTAGGATTAATGACATATTAGGTCACAAAGTCTTAACATTAAGATCAAAACCATTCCAACTATCTTTTCTGACCACAACTGAATGAAACTATAAATCAGCAAACAAAAAATTATGTGGAAACTGAGTAACATACTCTTGAACAACTAACTAGTGGAAAGAAGAGTAAATCAAAAACAAACTAAAAAAAATCTCAAATAAAAGTGAAACATGACATAACAAAAGTTACAAGACGCCAAAAAAGTTGTACTGTGAGAAATGTTTACAGTAATTAATGCCAACATTAAAAAAGATTTCAAGTTGGGCACAGAGGCGCACGCACGCCTATAATCCCAGCAAGTCAAGAGGTTGAGGCAGGAAGATGGCAAGTTCAAAGCCTCATCAACTCAACAAGGCCTTTAGCAATTTAGTGAGACCCTGTCTCAAAATAAAAAATAAAAAGTTCTGGGGATCTGGCTCAGTGGTTAAGCACCCTTGGGTTCAATCCCTGGATAGATATATATATATATGTGTGTGTGTGTGTGTGTGTGTGTGTGTGTGTATTTCAAACAACCTAATATTACACTGTAAGGAGCTAAAAGTTGATGTTTTGAAAACAAACAAAAAAACTGAAAACCCCTTATTAGACTAAGGGGAAAGAGAGAGACAAAGACAGACCTAAACACCAAGAGAAAGCTCATATAAGTAAAATCAGAAATGTATAAGCAGGTATAATAATAGAAGCCTCAGAAACACAAACTATCATATGGGACCATTATAAATAACTACATGTCAACAAAGTGGATAATATAGAAGAAATGAGTAAGTTCTTAGAAATGTGCAACTCACCAAGGCTAAATCAAGAAACAACTGAAAGCCTAAAAACACCTATAATCAATAAGGAGATAAAAATAGTAACCAAAAATCTCCCAACAAATAAAAGCCTGGCGCCAGATGGCTTCATGAGTTTATTCTAGGAAACATTTAAAGAAGAAAAATTAGTACCAATCTTCTTCTTTCTTGGTAGTAGGGATTGAGCCCAGGAGTGCTCTGCCACTAAGCTATACCTCCAGAACTTATTTTTAGATGAGTATTGCTAAATTGCCCAGGTGGGCCTCAATCTTGAACCTCCTCCCTGCCTTAGGCTTCCAAGTTACTGGGATTATAGGCATGAGTCACCAAGCCCAGCTATTAACCCTTCTTAATCTCTTGCAAAAATTAGAAAATAGAACACTTCCAAACTTATTTTATGAAAATAAGATATGAAAGGCAAAGATACTATAATAAAACTATCAGGGGGGAAAAAACTAATACAATACCATTGATGAATACAGATGAAAAAATTCCCAATAAAATACTAACAAACCAAATTCACATCACATCAAAAACTTTACCCTACAAGTAAGAAGAATTTACCTCTGGAATGAAAAGTTCATTCAACATGGACAAATCAACAAATGTGATATATCACATTAACAGAATGAAAGGTAAAAACCACATGATCATCTCAATAGATGCAGAGAAAGTATCTGACAGTTTAACACTCATTTATGATAAAACCTCTAAAAATTTAGTTGGAATCTAACTTGACACAAAAGATGTCATTTAGGAAAGACCACAAGTTTTTTGCTCTAAGATTTAGTACAAGGCAAGGATGGTTACTCTCACCACTTCCACTCAATGTAATAAGTCTAAGTCCTACCCAGAACTATTAGAGAAGAAAAAGAACTATAAGGCATCCAAATTAAAAAAACAAAATGGCCTGTTTGCAGATGACATCAAGCTGTAAGTAGAAAACATTAAAAGACTCCAGTAAAAGAAAATTTAGAATAAACAAATCCAGTAAAACTGCAGGATACAAAATCAACATATAAAAATCAGTAACATTTCTTACACAAACCAACCATGCAAAAAGAAAAAAAAAAAAGAAATCAAATACATTTAAATAAAATATCATCAAAAATTAAAATCAGATTTCTTAGGAAATCTAAGGTAAAAGATCTGGGCAAAAGATTTTACAATACAGATGGAGCAGAGGTAACTCTTGCCTTTGAACAAGGGTGTTTAACATATCACATTTAAAAAAATTTTTAAGTCAGTTTATATATATGGGTGAGCTATCATCATCCTGGGCAACAAAAATGTATTTTTAGATGATCTCAGTGATGATATCTGGGAATTCCTCACAGGATCTCAGTGAATCAGAGGCCCTCAGGGTGCTGTTCTATGCCACTGAACTCTGAAGCACTCAGTATACAGCTCACACAGTCCTTTCATGTCCCACTGGCTCTGCCACTTTTGTACCACATAGGTACAGGCATTTTTGTTGGGCCCAGCAGGTCCAGAGTTTAAGGCCCAGCCTTCTTTGGTGCCTGTCCCATGTAGTTACTCATCACCTTTGAGCTCTTGCCCCATCTCAGGAGATCTGCCAACCACAGGGACTTATGTCCTCATTAACACACTTTCTTCCTTTCTAAATTTTTCCCTCTTCCTCCTGGTCCTCAAAGACATGCCCCTTCTTCCCCTGCCTCTCCAGGTCTCCATATAAGCAGTTTGAGTTTAAGCTTTAATTAAAAATGAGTACTATGCTATGAATGTTTGTATCCCCACTTTTCCAAAGCTCATATGTTGAAATCTTGGCTACCAAGGGATGGTATTAGGATGTGAGACCTGTGGGAGGTAATTTGATTATGGGATACAGCCCTCCTGAGCAGGATTAGTGCCCTTGAACAGAGGCCCCAGAGAGACCCCCTCCACCCATAGTGAGAAGATGGTCATCTATAAGCAAAGAAGCAAGCATTCCCAGACACTGAATTTGCTGGCTCATTGGTCTTGGACTCCAGCCTCCAGAACTGTGAGGGATAAATTTCTGTTGTTTATAAACCACCCAGTCTATGATAATTTGTTATAGCAGCTCAGTCTAATATAAAACCTACACTGATAACTTTAACTAGTTTGGGCTGTTTTCCAAAAAAAGCACACCGAGGTCCTGACTGCTTGCTGAATGTAGAAATAGAATGGGTTTGGGGGACAAACACAAACACAATGCATATGCAAGCACAACAAATATCACTCTGCCACAGGAGTAAAAGGATTCCCAGGAAATTCTCCTGCTTCTAGTAAAAGCAGCTGAAAGGTCCATGGCAGAGGGTAAACTCAGGAACTGAGATTATAAAGAAATGAAACTAAACTGTGGCACTTTGGTTCCAAAGAAAGAACAATGAATTGGCAGTCATGAGGCATGAAGTCAAGTGTTAGTTCTCTAACTACTACTTACTGTAAGATTTCTTTTGGACTCAGTTTCCCCAGATGCAAAAGAGGTAGAATTTATGGGTTGATCCTATAAAGGTTCTTCAATGTCCCAATACTGGTGATTGGTTTGGCATAACAGAAGAGGAACTATCATATTTACAAAGCACCGTAACAACCACCAAATCATCATCTCTAGAATTTGACACTTTGGAGTTATATTGTTTGGCTAGACAGGTGCAGGGGGCAGTGG